>MNPL01011396.1:34877-46277 GCA_002081605.1 Tropilaelaps mercedesae
GTGCTGTACTTAACGATTAGCAGGCTTCTTTGGAACTCTCCTTGTAGAAACCAATGAATTAGCTGCCTGCCAATCATAGACAGATCATAGACAGGACAGCTTTTATGCAACGAAGACAAATGCCATAGCGTACTGTCCGTGGCAGATAATACCTTATTTTTCTCGAAACTTTTTATTTAAAATTCTGAATCTTAGCATGCGTGAACAGCCCGACCGCTTCGAAGTCATGGGCAGCTGTTTCATTCAATTTTTCCCATTTTTGCAATCTAAATCTCGTCATGAGCTGACGACGGACAGAACACATTAAGAGCTGGAGACTACCAAAGGTCGAAGTCGAGACAATCGTTAAGAGAGTTCACCGAAAGGCGACCAGATTTGACCATTCGTTGCGAAAAGAAGGCGAATAGTGAAAAAATAAACTATTCAGTTTTGTACGTGCAGACAATAACTTCGAGCTGATGTGTACCATGACCAGTGGCGAATGAAGACGCGGTCAAGAGGTAAGGTCGGATTTGCATCGGGAACGCGCATGTCGGCAAAAAAGTTCTGTACCACTTATGGAACTGACACGCTGATGGACTACTGAGAAAAGCTAATTATAATAACTTTTTATTTTATAAATTAAGAATATTAATATTAAAGTTGCATCGTCGAGGTCATAACCGGTACATTACGCATAAAGACATTAAGCATAAAGACTACTTGGATTTGCATGTGCGTGACGGGATTCAAACCGAAAAACTCAGGGACCTAGCATTACCGCTACGATTTCTATAGTAGCCGCGCATATACTGTTTTCTACAGTTAGATGTGGTTTTCAAAAAAGGTCACGAAATAGACGCCTAATAACATGAACTGCTACATATCGATGCTCTTACGTTGCACGACGTTCATCACTCATTCTAGGTCTCAAGCTCGATCCGCACACCTCAGCATTCATGTAGTCTCAGCGTCATCCGAACGTCCGAAGATTCAGCAGGGACTCGCAAAGGGATTACTAGTCTACCTAAGAGCACAAAAATAGACTCTACTTTTTGTCACCTTATGGTCGCAAAAATGCTGTAACGTGCTTTTCCAGCTATCCAACTTCGACTGTGTGCCGATCCTATCCCTTTTTATTCTCCTGTGTCTCTTGTTTTCGTGTTTAGGTTCGGCTGGCTGTTGTTCTCCTGAGTTATCCTGAATAGCAGCCCACCGGCTATATCACGCGGATCAGCTGATCATTGGCTCCTTAGGAGGCGACGAATGCCCTGCTAACTTGGAATCCCGGCCGCGGTTTCGAGTGCGCATGCGTTAACTGCCTTCAATTGCTCAACGCCGACTTTCTCGATTGCAAGAGCAAGTCCCTAACTCCGAAGATGTTTGGGACTGCCGAAGCAGATGGGCCAAACAAGGAGTGCATTGCACTCACAAAACGCTTTCTGTATACGAAATGACAGTATTGTTTGTTTTTGAAATAGGTTTTCAGAGTGGTGAACGAGATATCTGCCTTTCCCTACATCTTGTGAAAGCGTATCGTTCCGATATTTCGCTACGACGTAACGCGCGAACCAAATTCTTTCAGGACTAATTATCGACCCAGGTTTAACGTCTATGGTGCCGTTTTCGCATTTATTCGTAAGGCGGATGCCAAAAATGTGAATATGCAATTATTCTTATTCCGTCTATTCCAAATTAACGACGTCAGGGGGTTGCCTCGCTCGGTATCGCTGCGCTCAGTAGGTTTCTGTTCGACCTGTTTTCCTTAGTCGCTTTCGACGGTTGCGCTCGATGAATCTTGAAATAGTGTTAAAAAATGACAAACTATACAAAGATTTGCATACAAATAAATTTTTCGAGAAAATCTAATTTTTCAACTTTACTTAACGTCTGAATCTGGCTGTAGAGTTTATTTTAACAGCAGTTCTACTATAACAGAACTTTGATCTTAAATAAAACTTCTGTTTTATCGGAGTGGGGAAGAGAATATAACTATAAGAAGGAACATGTACGGTGTAATGTGATAAAAAGTATCTTTTCAAAGTGGGCTGACGACGTAGAGCTGCTTTTTTGCGAAATCTGAGGAGCTAGGTGCACACTTTAGGTAGGTTTTTTAATGCATCTATATTTGTCTTCGATCGCACGATCCGCTGGATGGTTAATCTGACGCTGAGTTGACCGAAATGAAGGTAATCCGACGAACTGATTAGCTTAGGGGCCACTCAGTCTTTTTTTTATGGATGAAGCTTACATATACATATCATAATCACACCAAAGCTGCATACTAATATCTGCAATGGGTACATCTGTTGTTACAATGAAAATGCATTCCAATGCGACTTTTGTTCGCGGAGTAGCAGTTCTACGCAGATTTATTGCAGGTTGTGCAATAAACTTATAACACATTAAGAGGATGCACACCGAAGTGAGATAAAATATACAAAAAATAAATAAAATGAGCAAAGACACCGTAAGTCAGATATATAAGATAATTATGGATCCAGGTTGGCAAAGAAAGTTTTTGCACCTCCTAAAATATTTTTAGGAGTGTGAACAATGTTCGCGAAGAAGCGAGGCTCAAACTGCTTCGAAGAGATACGCAAGAGCATGTCGACTAGATTCTTCAACAGCAATAGGCATCAGAAACTTAATTGGCCTACTAGCTGTCGTTGTCAACGCCAGGATAACCGGAAAGGCAATGTTATTGTTAATAGCTCCTTC
The DNA here is from genome assembly GCA_002081605.1 of Tropilaelaps mercedesae. Classification (NCBI taxonomy): domain Eukaryota; kingdom Metazoa; phylum Arthropoda; class Arachnida; order Mesostigmata; family Laelapidae; genus Tropilaelaps; species Tropilaelaps mercedesae. The sequence goes on from MNPL01011396.1 coordinate 37,578, forward strand.
ACACATTTCGAAGGCAAGAAGGACGACGTGAAACGAACACAGTGCAGACAAAGTAAGCCGCGCGATGTCTCACGTACACTCCGTTCGACGTTTATCGAAGATGGCTCGAACAGCGTCGTTCTAGATAATTTCCCCTTTATGAAGGGCCATTTTGTAGCCGCCCTCCAAACTGCTATACCGTAGTACGGTAGGAGCACCAATTATATTTAGGCAAGTATCAGACAAGTAGCCTACCTAGCCGATTCAGAAGCAGTGTACTACAAACGGATGTACACACCGACGCCGCGAGCCTGCTTGTCAGTTTCCCTATATCTGAGCCAATGGAGTTGAAGCCGGAAATGCCGAAGCTGTAGTAATCAGCCATTTTTTTAATCGATTCTCGCTTACTACCACCGCATCCAGTTAACCTCGTGCTCCAGGTGTTCCGCAAGTGTCCCATTTTGGCCTGCCTTTCTGAGATCACGGAGTTTAGACGTAGCGGTAAGAAATTAAAAAAACATTCAACGTTTTCCTTTGAATCCGGTAACCTTTAGCTCGGGTTTTCTTCGCCTTAACACTTTTTTACGTTATTATTAATTGCCGTAAAATAACTAAAACTGCCTTTACCGTGCATAGTAAGATTGTTAAATGCGACCTCATCATGAAGAAAATGACCAACAATAGCGGTTTTACTAAGCGCGTACAACCCCTTAAGTGTTTTGCTACCCAAAGACTCATCACTTTGATGATAAGACATACCACTGATTTACTCGAGATTGAGGGTCCTTTTCTAGCTAGCGTAATTCTTTCTGCAGACGTCTTTCGGGGTTCGGCTTTAATCTTCGGTAGCCTCTGGGCAGTATTGGAATGGGAATGCTTCCTACAGATGGCTTCTTATTCCAGATCCAACCGTTGCAGCCGGCCGCACCACTGCAGCGTACGATGGTTTCGATGTGTCCGCCAAGGCACCCAAGCTGGCTGTTCTCAAGATAGGTAAGAGGCCGGCGACATAGGCAGTACCTTAATTTCACTTGCGCCCGTATGCGAGACCTGAAGTTGCAACACCAGTCTAACCCAGTTTCCAACTGAGCCTAACGTTTCTCCACTTTACATGCGTGGAGCGGGAGGTTGAGCGAAGTAGTGTTTGTATTCAACACGCTTTGCAAATTTCTGCTTTTATCCGCTTTATTTTATGTTGCTCTACAAACATACGATATCTATGTTTTGGAGACATTATTGAAGTTAAATGAAAAATGGGCCTAGAAAGACTAGGTTTACCTTTTAGATGAAAATACGTTTGCACAACTCAACAGCTAATTCTTTAATGGACTCCAATAAATTACATATATTTTTTCCATGTAGTTTAATTACTGTCAACATACTATTACTTTTTACAACGTTTCGCTATTCAACTATTGTCGCATCTTCGATCTATCAGACATGCCAATTGATCTCCAGCTGGATAAAGGTCGTGTATTTACCTCCACAGCGGCAGTGACATAAAAACGTTGCAATCTGAGCCAAGAAATGGCTCTGTTTGAAATTACTCTGAAAAAGGCTAGTCGGTAGGTTACGTTCCGGAGATGCCGTACCGCGTATACTTGTGCGAAATACATGCATAGGTTTTTCCAACAGGAACAGTAAACCTGTCGCTGCACAAAGTGAATTGATACGGCATAAAACCTACGGCACTCTGACTCCATTCGTTATCATGGGAGTCTTTTGCATAGTCCTGGGTGGCACAGTCAGTCCATTGCGAACATTCCTGTCACTAGTGCATGCTATTCACCTTGTAACGAGAATAATTCACAAGGAGGAATTAAGCGACATCTCGAAAGGGATTCTCGCATTCATAAATGAAGCCTGAATAGAGGTCCGCAAGCCACATTTCACGTGTACATAACACTAAGAGAAAATGCGTGCTATGAGCATCTTGCCAATAGAAAGGTAGAAAGGTCAACTAAGAATACATTATTTGGATTGGGCCAAGGTAGAACATGACTGGTCGATAACAGCAGTTAGGAAACATTGGTTTATCTCCTCACGTTAAGCCAGTAATTTTCTTCTCAAAGTTTTCTTATCAGGGGATAACTGGCAGCATCCAATATTTAATATTTCTTTAGATCTGATCATCAGCCAACATTGAACGTCCATGGTAGCACTTTTTGCATTACTTCGTAAGATGGACCCCATATAAATGTAAATGTGTTCCGGCGGGGATCGAACCCGTGCACCTACTACGTGTCTCATTTGGTCGTAAGGCACACACGAAGCCATCAGGCTCGACAACTGGGAGTATCTAGACGTATGTTTTGTTACCCACGAATTTAGCTTGGATAGTAAATTATACGAATCCATAATCCATAGCATGCATTTGTAAAGTGTAAAGGGTAAAGCTAAGTATGAAGTTCCCCTATTCGTCCTCCCTTAGGTAACGTCCGACTTAGGTTGCTACTGTAAGGTATCAACCTGGAACTGGCTTAATAGTGAATTACCTATGGCGTTCGCCTCACATTACTACCCGTATAGTGGTCACTTTTAGTATGAATATGACTGGTCAGATAATGATCGAGGTAAATTCGACCAAAAGGATGGTCTCTCTATTAAAACAATAGGTTAAGGGTCATGCCCACGACAGCCACAACTAGTCAAATAATGTCAAATCTATCTTTGCAAAAATGGACATCAAAGAGTACCCAGCTGGTACTTATTCATTATTTCAACGGTCGTGATATTGCGAACCTACCTTCTGCTGTTCCTGGTCTTCAAAGACCGAAAGGACATCTTTGCCTACGAAATGCACATCAAATATTTTTGGACGTTGGTTTTATGAGCTTCCAATATTACGTTTTGCTCTCGGAGCTAGTAACGTGGCAACCATACGTTTCTACGAATATTGAATTTGTTAGCTATAGAATAATCTACGGTTTATGGTCTCATTAGGCAGAATCTACTTATAATGCTGCATGTATTGCACGGTACGTGCAAAATAAATTTAAATATGGAATCTGGTGGTTGTTTTGCTCACATAAAATGAAGATAAAGTAAAAGGTTTTCCGCGACGTTGGATCTGCCAGGCAACATAAAGAATAAAGAAGCCATACTCGTTTCACATTTCTAGTATAGGAAATTGAAACTTCTAGTATGGGAGCAATTGCAATTTATGTCTACATTTTACTTTTTTTTTACTTTTTAATTTACAATAGTAGGCGACATTTATTTTTTGTCGCGTGTGTCTTGTCGTTATTTACCCTCACTAACTCTATTTGCTGACCCTGCACCTCTAATATCTTGAGCTGTCCTCTAGCCTAATTAGACGCTTAAAAAATTATTATCGGTCTGATACGTTTAAAACGTAAAGTACCTCTATTCCATTGGAAAAACCCAGGTAGACGTTGTCTTATCTGACAACCGAAAGTGCTGCACAAAGCTTCATCATTCGCTGATATATGCAGCTTCGTAGTGCATATGCATTGAATTTCGAACATTCATTGCAACAGAGAAATGAACCTTGTTGTCCTAGGCTATTTTTTCACATTCGCCATTTTTGTACACAAAGTTACAAATCATGTTAGGAAAAAAATGACAAGCACGTGATGCCAAGGAGGTGCTGCAACTAGTTCTGTAGCTGGTTCGTCTTCTATATTCTACAGCTGGAGTAGCTCTAAAATCCGTAGCATGCCTAGGAAACATTCAGGTGATGATGAAATATCGCGAGGTATAATAAATACAAGGAGAACTTACTCAGCTGCGTTTAGTTATTGCTATATTCACAATGTCACTCTCCCCCGCTTTTCAAACGTGGCTAGTCAAGAGGTTTGCTATTACTCTTCATAAAATAAATATAGTTTCACATATTTTTACTAAAAATATCAATATCTTTGCGTACTCGATCTGTAATTTACATTACAAACGTTAGTTCTACCTAGAAAAACCTAGTGATTGCTAGAGGTGCCTGTAGCATACCTTGCCTGAACTTGATTTCGCTAAATTCCATACATAAAAAGATCCACTTGCAAATCGTACTAGTGTCAAAATGATAATTGAAGAGCGTCTTTGAAATAAGTTAAAATATGTTTTACATGTTGATTTTTTACCTAAGTTCTTTATAGCTACCAATGGGTGATGCATTAACCTACAGAATTTTTGACTATCTTGCCATAAAACGTATGCGTCATTTCCTAGATGAATCGTTGTATAATAGAGTACATTCTCTTACCATTTCATAGCCAGCTTACTTACCTTCTAAGCATTGCAATTGCAATGGAAAAAGTAATTATGACAACCGTATAGCAATTATGACGTTGTCGCTAAGACGGGAGGTAGAAGGACGAAAGGCTGATCCGGACAAGATAACGTTCGCATGATACACTACAGAAATGGAGATAGCACTATCTATTATATTGCCCTATCTTATTCTTGGCTGACTAAAGCTGACTGAGACTACGGTCTACAGCTGTAAATTGCTGTCTTGCGTATTAGGTTTGTCGGCGTAACAACATCTAGTCTCAAGGTGCTATAAAAGCGCGTAGAGCTGTGTTTTCAAATCACTGTAACGAGACAAGTCGACATCATAGAAGCAAAAACCGAAACAAGACTCGTCTGAACAGTAAATTACTTCCGCATCTATTAAGACTGCGGCTTGAGTGAGGTGATCAAAATGAAGCTTGCATTTGGCATTGCTCTCCTAGTTTTGCCGTCCGTGGCCCTGGGTGCTTTGGTATTCGGAGGTACCGACACAGCCAAAGTTTGCAAAAGCACCCTTGTCAACGGCACTGTCAAATTGAATGTTCCTGACCCTGATGACTGCTCACTGTAAGTTGCCTAAGTATGTAAAATGTGAGTGATGATTAAGCATGTAGTTTGTCTTGTTCGACGGCATACCTCACTCAGGTATTGGGCAAGTGGTATATGTAAGCTTATATATAATTTTTATCAGTAACATAACGCGATGATTTTTACCAGGTATTTTTCTCAAAAATAAGTGATGTACTTCTTTCCAGGTACTACGTATGTACCGTATGGTTCCAATCAAAGATGGCTTGCAAGAACGGAAATCACTTCAGTGCGGTAGAAGAGAAATGTACTGATCCTTGCTCAGCCAGGTGTGATACAACTCTTGCTTGCTCCACGACATCAGCTCCAGAGAAATATTCCACCGAAGCGGTCCAAGTAACGGATGATGCTACTTCCCAAACGGCCGTTGAAGATGGCTCCGGAGACGCTGTAGAAGCTACAGAAGGTACGGAAGCTGCCTACAAAAGCACTTCGGAGGCCGCCACTAAAACGGCCACTGACGTCGCCGTCGAAACAGTCACCCGAGAGACCCCTTCTGTGCCCGCAGATGCTGTCGCTGCTGTTGTCCCTAAGGCTAAGGACAGTGTTGAGACCACAACGACTTATTGGCAACAGATTGTCCAACACTTTTACAAACCTCCGGCGACAATTCCCGGGGTTGGAGGGACCGCCCCAACCTATATCTAATTTCTAAGCCTCAGACAGCCATGGTCATGCATCTTGGCACTGATGTTCTGGCTCTGTGGCTGTCTTGATAGTTCCCCGAACGGTGTGCGGAGACTTGAATGCATGTTTCTTTACACAAAAAAATCTTTAAAGAAAAATATTCTCAAGTGCGGTTTTGAAGATCCATCGTGTTTGTCACTGGGGAATAGTTTAGTCAAATCTACCTGCGCTCTTTGCCGCTCATGTTTCGAGGTGTGTTGTAGAAATAGTTTAATTATTTCTAGTTTTTTGCTAATACACCCCGTCATGCTTGCGCAAGTGTTGCACATGCGTCGTACTATTTATTGTAACACGAATGACGAAGCACAATTGCTGTGTTTGTTGTTGAAGGGTATCCCTTCCTTCATAAATGATATGTCATTTTATGTTTTGTTCACCGTTATCGGAAACGCAGTAGCATTACAACTTCAGCTCTTGCTAATAAATTTGATTGCAAACGAAATTTAGATCTTGTGTTGTTACTGCCATAACTGTAATAGGACTCGGTTACAACTACATCTTTTTACATCCAGCGGGAGTAATTCTACTTATTCTCTATAACTTACCATGTTGTAGACGGGTGGTGACTGGTTCAATTTTAATTTGCATTAGCGAGGACTGAATGCATGCAACTTTACAGAGTTTTAGTTACTCGTTTATAACTGAATACCCAATCGGCATATTTTGTCATCTTGATATGGTTTCTTGCCGTAGTGCAAAAATATTATCACCTACCTTTTTTTTGGTAACCAGGACACCCCGGACACCTTAATATCATGACAGGAACTTCCTTTTCTCTTTATGACAGACAATTAGATACATAAAATGCTTATCAAGCAAAATGAACGTCGGCTCAGAGGTACTAAAAAGACTCATTAACTCATACACGACAGGGAAATTCGAATTAGTATTTAGATATATGAAGGAATTTATTCATCCAGCGGTAAAGACTGTAGGGTGCAATGACCCACAAGGAAACATTGGATACCACGGATGCCGCTAAACTGGAAAAATACCGTGAAACCTGAATAAGAATAAATCAATAGAATAACCATCTATCGGTAGTATATTCAGCCTGATATAGGAATTTAATTTTGACCGGTCTTCTTTTTGATATAAATTCTTCAAAAATAGAGAGTTCGATTCAAATACGAAATCTAAAAAGGAATAGTGAATGTACTACGCGAAAATATGTTGTTAATAGAAATGCTGACATTTGTCTGTCGGACTACATTATTACTCCCTGTGAGGTTACTAAACGTAACCTCGCGTATCCACCGTAACGCCTAGTCATGCCATTCAATTTATATTGAAAAAATATACAAAAAGTCAAGTTCTAGAACTTTTATATTCCTGCAATGTTATTCGACGGCTGTTTTGAAAGTGCTATGTCAACGTCGTTTTTAACCAGCCTTAGAACTCCAGCCCTGAGTAAGGGACTTGTAGGTTTACCAGGTAGACTGCTTTCTTGTATCTGAAATCTGTTGTAGCAATGTGATTTGGATTACATCTAGGACAAATAAACGAATGCTTTTACTTCTTAACCCCAGGCTACATCATAGTAGAGTGTGAAAACAGACAATTTAAAACAACAAGGGTTTGGTTGACGAGCTTTGAGACATATTTGACAGACACTCTGAATGGGCACAGTATATCGAGATTTGGCTTAACCTGCTTTATAATAATATGTCTAAGCTCATTTTAATCATTACACAAAAGAAGCACCTTACCACTGTTCCATGCATTGTTTGCCAGATCATTGTTGTCCCAAACTTTTGTTAATCCCTTTAGCCTCACACGCACATTATGTTTCAATTCTTCATAGATGCCGCTGCCATTGTCTCTTAGTGCTATTATAAACATATCTAAAGCTAATCAGGCGCCCTAACACTTGCTTCTTCGTTATCGTCTCCCTACACAATCACACAATCCTCATATTACTCGCATTGCCGGTCATTCTTCCCAGAATGCCCAGACCGCGTTGTCACATTGTACTGTCAAACTACAGCATCACACTCTCCGATCCTTTTTCCCGTTCACTCGACATATCTCCACAAATAGCTTCTAACTAAATCCAATAATGCACTGCCACCGTTACGTCCTGCCGTTTCAAACCGTCTAATTTCTGATGGCCAAAAACGAGAAGTTAAGCTAACCGAAACCTATTATGCAGAACACACTCAAGGTAAGTTTGGCAACGTCACTTGCTCTCGCCCCTAACTCAAGACGCTTCTCTTTTGGCCAATTGTGCTCCTTTTTTTAGTGTAATTTTTCTTATATTATGCAGTGCTTCTATCATTCGCATATTTCTTCCGCTGCGTACACGCATCCCTCTGCAATAAGCACTCTCTATGCTTTTTCCGCTTATGTGTCAACCAGACGTGATAACCTTGATATCTAACTCATATTCACCTGCGCTGGTAATAATCTACTGTGACATTTATGTATACCATAGACTCTCAATTTTATCCCTTACAAGAATAAACGACATTGTTAAATCTGACATTCGGAGTATTGCGCAGAGACGACCTCACACACACAATGTGAGTTTTCAATGCAAAAAGTTCAATTCTTTGTAGTAGACGACGAGGAAAGCAAATGGTTTTCAGGGTCGGTCGTTGTTGGGCTTAAATGGATCCTACATGAGAGGACACGACTTACTTCCGTATGGCGCTGTTCGAGCACTTTCGATAAAGGAAACCTGATATTTTGATCTGGTCGTACTTGTATACAGTACGTACTTGTATAGCACTTTTTGCATTGCTTCGTAAGAGGGACCCCATATAAATGTAAATGTGCACCGGCGAGGATCGAACCCGTGCACCTACGTGTCTCCTTCAGTCGAAAGGCCCATACGAATGCACCAAGCCACCGAGCTCGACAAGAATATTACAATCTAGGATAGAGTTTTAGATGAAAATGTTTCACTGTCCAAATGCGCCCTGTGCAGCGATGTTGTTTTTTCAGGTATTTTCGAGCCAGCCTCATTGCATGGTGTAGGTTAACTTCATAAAGATAATTGCTTAAAAAATAATTTGCTTAATAAAATATTGCTTGTCACCTGGGTCCCTGTTTACATTAGGAGAGCTTATCATGATGCCATGTTAATGTTTTCGTAAAACCGATAATGACTTTACTATTTACGTTCCGCTCGATAGTGGCGGTCTATAAGCCTGTGGTGGACAATATTAGGAAAGTATAACTTATTCACCATTTATC
>MNPL01011402.1:0-16094 GCA_002081605.1 Tropilaelaps mercedesae
ATATATATATATATCTGTGAGTCTCGTATATATATATATATATATATATATATATATAGGTAGTAGATGCCATACGAATGAAGCTTTTGGCCAAAATCCATAGCGCTCATAAATACGATTCCACCGATTCGATATAGTGAAATTTTAAGAGCACAGTTCGCTTTTTTCATTGACACAAATCATTGTTCTACAACAGTTGGTTAAGACGTTGTAGCCAGATACTAGCATGTACCGTCCTCTTGTAATAAAGGCTGTGAAATAGATCAATAAATTTTGTTTGGAAAATTGCTTTGATTCAAAATGAAATTCAGCTGAGGTGCTATGACTTCAGCTTGTAGCCGTCGAAGGTTTATTCCGTTCGGTAATGTACATTTGTAGTGCCATGATAGTGGCTGGTTTTAGATCTAAAAGCTGTCGTTACTTTTTTTTGCTTTCGATATAAATTTCAAATCGATGGAAATAAAAATAACGGTATGTCGCAACGAAGTCGCAGCTATTAGAGAAATGCAACAAAAGGCCTTGAACGAAAAATTTAGAAATAATAAAAATTTAATACGTTGCCGTTTAGGTACTAGGATATGAAGCCAACTCAGCGCAAATGAGAGATCTTTTGTTTATTCACGACATCCTCCAGAAGATCACTAAACTCAAGCTCGTCACCTCACCGAATACAATTGAGGTAAAAATTACGTCGTAATATTTATTTTTAAAACAATGCACAAGTACGATAGCGTTTGTAGCAAAAACGACACCCACTATTTTACAATGTAAAAATTTGAGGGAAATCGTTATTGGAAATTGCGAAATTATAGATTTAATGTGCTAGTCAGTGCTTTGGCAACCATGGAGCCTAAATCTCTCTGAACTATTTGATATGCATATAGTGAGTATATCTATGTATCTGAGCTTGCATCGGATATATCTTCCTGGGTAGACTTACGTAATTGTAGAGAAAACACGAAGATTGATCGTATGTGTTTCTTTAAACAAGGCTAACATACTTCACATGGGTAGATGTCTGTAAACTTGGATGACGAAAAATGTACAGGCCAGTTCTATGCAAGTCGAATCGAACAGCGGCCATTCAAAGGTGACGTTTTTTACCAATTCAGTCAGTTATCTTACCACTGTATGATATTTGGAAATGGTGTTTGGTGCTCCTCGTACAACACGGGTCCACACTGAACTATTTAGGGTGAGGTGTGCCTTTCGCGATTTGGTTCCCTTCGTCATTTGGAGCTTCAACGCGTACCTCCGCATCTTTTGACCATCATGTATCCAACCCAGTCTGCACAAATCGAGGTACTCGAAGCTCACCGCTGTCTCACAGGAGCGAAGGTATGAACGATGAGCGCTCACACTAAATAAGAATAGCACGAGTTAATAGCTACTAGACTTATCCAAACATAATTGCAATATATTGTTGCTGGTTGTGGGAATCTCATTACACGGGCGTCGGCGATAGGTTAAATGATTGTGATCGACGTGCATGTAGAGTTCGTGAGCGTTTCCAGAATGCGTTTAATACATTTCAACATAAGTTATTTGGCAACAAAATTTATAACTAAAAAGTTTTGTACTAATAAAAAGTTTGATGGGGGTCTTAATTTTACATTATGCCGAAAAAGAGTAGTGTGTTCCACCTTAACCACTCACCAGCACCTAATGCTCGTGGTCTTGCGTCGAATGATGTTAGTACTTCTCAACGAAAATTACCTTGTTGTGACTTAGGAATACATGCAATACCTTATCTAACCATACCGCTACTTAGGTTCACGCCATAAGAAATTATTGGCGCATATGCCCGTACGGACGATTTTGTACACCGATAATAATAATAAAATGTCCACAGGCCTTATACATTACTTGCTTCTCTACTGATACTTTTTTGAAGTTACAGTTGGTAACGCGACCGGCACTTATGCATTTAGCCAGAAGCTTATATGGCGCTAGCAATGTGGGTAATAAAGGGGGGTACTTCTAACACATACTACAATATCAGTATTCTAACTCTCCTAACTTAAAAATGATAGTAGTTCCGTAAAAATGATAGTAAGACCGGTCACTTCTGTTGGATCGATCTAATATTTATTTACTTATATCTATATTTAGGGAAAGGGGTTGCTCGTTCGCTCCATCCTTACAGGACCGATTAATCATTTGCACAGTAGATATGGTAAGAACTAGATGCGAGCATCATATGATTAAATCCCAGAGATTGAAATGTGTAGATCGATGAAAGTATAGTATACGGCGGTTTGATCTGCCCTTGGCTTAGAGCTTGCATTTTTTTCAACTGACACAAAGATATTTGAGCTTAGGTAGTATAGTGGAGTGCACTGAGAAGCGGATATATAGAATCTAAAATCACATCCCAATTTTTCTAACTACGCAGTGAGGGGATTAAATACATCTCTTTGTTATCACTTATTTTGGCGTACGTTCCTGTTATATGAAATATCTCGCCATCAAATGATTTACAAGGTCACGATTAAGATTAGTAGATTGCTTAGGCCTTTCACATCGCAAAGTTTATTTCGCAGTGTTTTTAAGGGACATTTTCATTACAACTTTGGAGGCCTGATTCCCATGCTTCGCTAGTGGTTGATGCGCCGATCGTAATAAAAGCATCGAAGCATAGCGCATTTATCATACATGTGTATTACCGTCAAGAGCTAGTAGCCGGACGAGACGTTTTTCTTAGTATCCGGTTTAATTGCAAAAAATAAAATGTTCCAACATGATCAATCGTTGCCGTCAAACATTTTTAAATCCACTGAGCATTGATAAGGTTATTGGCTGGCGATTGAAGGCTCTGCTGAAACTATCGGGTGGAGCCTCGTGGAGTCGTCTCGAAACACTCCGCCTATCTCACAATATGCTCCTTTCATTCGGTCTTGATCATCAAGCAGTCAGTAAATCAGTAAGTACGGCGTTCATATTGTTGCTCTTATTCCATGGCATTCATTATGCTTCCTTATAGTACAAATAATATACATTGCTGTACGTGCTGCGAACGGGAATCTTGCGAGGATTCGAACGTGTCGAACGTACATACAAATCAATGTCACAGAAAAAATGACAAAGTCTTTACCCCTTGATAACTTGATTGGTAAATGCAAACATGACTCATTTCGCTGACTCACAAATGACGAGTTGAGTATGTCGATCGCGCATAGTGTTCCTTATATTGGCACCAAGACGATGCCACTAGGCTATTCTGCACTGCTAATAGCTAGGCGATATGATTACGTGTATACCAGGAATATATATATATATATATGGCCACGAGTATATATATATATATATTTTGTCATTAGCGAAAGGTGATCAAGGAAGAAGGTCTGCGTGTGGTCGGCGGTGGAAACGGTGCTGGGAATAACCAGATTGAATCCCGTCTCAACATATTTGAGCAATCAACTGAGGTAACACCTTTTAGCTATATAGTGTACAGCATTTCTAACCACTGATAAACAGTAAAGGATTCACGTTCATTTCTGGTCTAATGTAAACGTATTCTGAATAATAAATTTTTAAATCTTACCTGCACTAAATCAAAATGCAGAGTCATTCGTTTTAGGGCACAATTTTGCATCAGCTGGCAATCATTATATATTCATAGAGGATTAAATTTGCTGTCAATTATTAAATACCTACATTTTCGAGAAAATGTTCAAATGTTATCTATCGTATTAATTATTGCTATTATTATCTAACAGGCAACAGATGTTGAAGATGACATGGAGCACTCTTTGCAAATGGCGCACCTTCTCCCGGCTCTTCGAAATCTTGATCTTTCTCACAATCAAATCCAGGAGGTAGGCCAACAACAATATATCTATTGCTACGCTCACCGGTAGAGCTAGTTCGATTAACGCTTAAGTTATGATAAATTTTTGCGTCGCTAAGGATTATTATTAGGGAACTGCTTTAGGTAACAACTCAATTCATCACCCTCTCTCTTTTTCTCTTTTCTCTCTCTCTGACAATGTGATCTGTTTTATTTGGTTCTGTATGCCTGTTTGCTTTTTACGCGACCAGCTTGATCTTTGCGGCTTGCAATACCTGTCGTGTGTCGATCTCTCGTTTAATTTCATCTCGCGCATACCACAACTCCATCGGCGTTCCAGTCTACTCCACCTTACATACTTGTGCCTCCGAAATAATCTTCTTGAGGATCTGCGCGGCCTGGAGGCACTAACAGCCTTAAAAGTGTTGGACCTCGGGTAAGTATTCACCACTCCGATTCCGAAAATCTGAATAAATGCACATTGCAACGTTTAATAGGCACATTCTTGAAAACCAGTCAACAAGCTGGGATATGTATAAGCTAAGTTAAACTGCTTGGAAGTTATCGGTCGTTCCATCCGTTTCGCATAGGCATAATATGCTGTGCGAGTTCAGCGTTCTCGAACCGCTCACTAATCTGCTGCAGTTGGACCGACTGACATTGGAGGGAAATCCGATCTCTCTTCACGGTAGCTACCGAACTGGAGTATCCGCGTACGTAAACGTTAAAAACTGTAGATATAAATATTAATATTTATACATATACATTGTTTATGCTTTTTGCATATACTTCATGAGACTTGATGAGCATATCTATGGAATTAATGTTATCTAACCACAACTACTAGAAATTCATAATTAGAGGCTCATAACTTGAAGTTTCTTTTAATACACAGTCACATCGCTAAAACGGTTATTCTCGACGGTCAGTACGACGTCCACAGCGAGCGGATAATGGCGCTAACCACGATCGAACCTACACCTGTCATACTACAAGGGTGTAAAATTACCAAAAATGTAGGCGAGCGCATGTTTGCAGGAGAAATCGAGGGCGCTCCCTCTCTGACTGGAGTGTCTGCGAACAGTAGTTCAGTGTCATCCGTCCGAACGGGAAAAACCAAACAATCGATTATTGGTTCGTACTCGATAACATCGTTTATTAATTAATTCGCCCACCCAAATCCATATTTTTTGTTCGGACCGTGAGGAAGCCTCACTTAGGTTAAGATATCGTTGTAAAGAGTCAGCGATTAGATTTGGCGATAATATTATTGCCTCAGAGTGACTGATATCTTTGAAAATTGAACATTAAGCCCCTATTCTTTAAATGTAGCCGAACAAGATTACATACCTGACACTTCTGAGGCATGATGTAACGCCTTTGCTGTACCAATGTCGTTTACAAATCATTTTTGCTAAACTTTATCGAGTTGGCTTTCCAAAAATCCCAGACTAAGCACAAGAAGGTTACTTATACTAAAAATTATAAGCTGTTGTACATTTTATCGTAACGGTACATATTTGAAATAGGTGACTTCCATTCAATAAACAGAAAATCCCTGATGGTTTTGAAATCATTATTGCTTGAATACATACTCGAATCATTATTTTATAATGTATCACACGGGCGGTAGAGAAGGTAAAACCCTATCAGTAATACTGCCGCATGTACACATAGTGTTGACCTTTGATAATAAACGCGCGGATCTCTGAGCTGGAAATAGCATTTCTATAGGCGCATTGTGCTCCTTCTTCGCGGCGGTTGTTTTCATAAAGTGAATAACCATGTTAGTATATGTGGGGCTTGTGTTACTTACTGTTTCGAATATTGTGTGTATGAGAGATTTACTATTCCGAGCTCGGTGTTCATTCGTTGAGCACAGTTTCAATGTTGTAGCTATCTCGGCATACGATACAAATGTGCCAAAGACACGTTCATATTCCGGGTTTTTATGTTGTAATTCAGATGATCCATCTGAGCGTGAGAAGACTTATGCGCAGTTGGCCCTTCTTGGCCCCTCCTTGAAGCGTATGGCTGAGGAGTGCCGTCGCGACGGTGGCCATGACTGGTTGTTGATCGCTGCTCGTGAGCTTCAAATGCCCACAGCTCAATGTACCCCACTACTCAAACCTTCTCAAGCACTGTATTGCAACGACGATAGATCTGCCACTATTGAAGCCAACAGCAAAGAGAACATACAGAAGCGACTATTCCAGCGTAGGGAAAGCCGTCAGAGTGGTGAGTGGAGAGTTTTTTTCTAAAAATCTCCTCGACAACGATTACATAAAGTTAGAGGATTTCTTTATACCACCAAAAAACATCTCAAAATACAAATTCACCTCTTATATAAATAGTTTCTTTAAAAATTTGCGACGGATCCAATAGCCTTCCTTCAAATATGTATCAAAAAAGTTTGCTTTGCAATGCTATATGTAGTGGAGTACAGACCGTGCTAAAAAAAGAAGCAATAACTCGTTTCCCTACGTTACTAATCTGATTTATCCAAATGACTGCTTAGTTGTAACGGATAAAGAGGATTCTTTTCCTGTGGAGTTAGATACGGCCAACACGAGCAAAGGGCAAACTCTGCTTAAACGCGGAGCCTGTCCCATCGCTTCATTGAGCGCCGCCACGTTGATGACAACGTCACAGACAGAAAATGCAGCGAATTCCACTGTGAAGACCGCGCTCGAAGTCGACAGTGATCAACTTGAATCGCTCACGCTAAGAGACAAAGAGTAAGTTGCGTAAATTTGCTTACGGGTAAGTTGCACACGGGATATTTATTTTTACTCGTTACAGAAGGTTTTCTGAAATTCAGTTACGATTGCCTATCATTTCTTTCTTTATATATATGAAGGTGATCGCTGCGTATCGATGACCAATGTCCAATGATCCAATGCTTATGCAGGGAGTCATCAGCGATCGGTGTAATCGACGTGGAACCACCTGAGATAAAGGATGAGGACACAGCTTCGGCTTCGGCAGACACCGCTTCAGATGGAACCTTCTTATCAGCCTACGGATCCCCGACGTGCGAGGGCGACGACCATCGCACACTCGATTTTACTGAGTAAGCAGTATATCTATGAAAGGTTTCAATGAAAATTAGAAACACGGAAACAGAGTACCGCTAAGAATAGGTTATCTGTTTGCGTGGCCTGATTGCGAGAGATAATGTGAGCGGCCAAACAAATAGATGCATCATTGTTCCCATGGATGGTTACCACCAACCGGTTTAATTTTTCAATATCCAGATATTCAGTTAACAATGTTTGCTATTCTTCTTTTTCTAAAAATCTCACCCTATTTCAGCTCGGGCAACATGTTAGAGGCAGCAGAGCCTTCAATTGTACAAACAGACCCTTCTCTTCGAAGGTAAGACGAAAATAATGATACTATCAAACCGAGTTCGTATCCTATACTGATTTAGCGTTCTATCTGAACGAATTGTTATGATATTTCACCGAGGTAGGCTACGATAGCACCCATAGAAGTGCAGAAACACGTAAAACGGTATGAATCCTGAAATAAATTTGTTACTTATTGAATTTACAATTTACGAATTATCTTTGCTTCTTCTTAGGAGCCTGACAAGTATGGCCAGATCGGGTCGTTTGAAGGAAGACAGCGCGGTGTGGGCTAAATTACGGGAACTTCGACGGAGTGGCATTAAATATGATGCCGAACATTCGATGCCCGCTGAGGAAAAGGTAAAGATCTTACCAATACGTTCGTGCCTATCAATCAGGGCAACATCAAATGTGTAGCGACACATAAGAACAAATAAGCACACACCTCATTTCATTTGCCTGAGTCGGCTAAATAGATAATAGGTAGACGACACCAAGATCACGCAGTACGATCGTTGCTTCGTGCACCGTTTCATTTATTAAGGACCATAGACACGTTAAAATAGCATATGACAAACTAGTGTACCGAACGTTTACAATAAAAAATCGTCATAAGCATTACCGATAACTGGTGCCACATTAAACATGCACCTTAAAGACAACTTAGCACGATAACCCTCTGTCGCTAGTTGCACTCTCTCATCGGGTTCTGAAGTTGAGCTCGTTATTTCTACAACTATAATGTACTAAATATGGCACGGAGTTCGAGCAATATAGGACGTACATGCTTAACTTGTCTATACGCATAACAAGTTCGGTGTTGTATAACTTCCGATTTGTAGGTGCATTTGGAAATGCAAGTGTTTAAGAAAGACGAGAACTTCCAAGTTGCCTTCAAAGCTCACATTGTCTTGACCAACGATAATTATTTCGACGGTATGTACACACACACATATACAGAACGCATCCTTAGTATTCTTTTGGTACACTTAAGGTCCGTTGCTAACGTTCATATGTGTACTCCAAAAAGCTATATATAATGCAAACATAGCCAATGTTTACTTAAGTTTTCACGCTATTTCCAATCGCGCTAATTGACGAAACAATTAGGCTGTGATTGTGCCCTTTGATCAACTGCCAGAACCTTAAAACAACATTCTATTATTTATCTTTTACTTCATTTTGTCTTTGCTTCTTGACAACTTCTGGTAGTTGTCATTCCCCACATAAGTGGCATTTATTGCTAGGTGAATGCTGGTAACAGACACATTTCCAATTTAGTATCAAATTCCACAATTCCAGTGTGACTGAGCAGTTGTCTAAATAACGACACACATCAGTTCACAGACAACACACATTTTTACTGCAATTGGTTTTATTGACTCTATTTATGAACGGGTGTTCTGAGGGTGCCAAGAAATCTTATCAAATATATCCAAACTAGCATTTGATTATACGGTAAATCTATCGCTTAAGAGACCTATCTAGTTTCATCACCCTTGAACGACTATACGCGGCCTGGCTTCAATTAAAAATGTCGTGAATTAGCAGTGACAGAGGAACTAACGCAGATGTTTTATGTTTAAAGGGTTCGTAATCCTTTCCGAGCATCGTATTTACGCATCCAAGTCCAGCATTTCAAAGCCCGATGGCGGAGTCCTGTGGTTTGTGCCTCTTTCTCGGTTGTGTCGTGCCATCATTCAAATGGGAGCCCAAGCACTGGTTCTCGAAGCCGATGAAAATACCGCGGAGTGGGGACCCGCAGGAGGTTCCGGCACTGCGCCCAGCTGGCTCCTTGCATACGTGGGAGACGCTGGGTGGTGTGGTCAGCTGGCTCAACAAATTAACAGTAAGCTGCGTGTTATTACGTGCACGCGATCTAATTAAATATATTAAATGACTTCAACAAGCCGTTGAAATGGCCAGGCGCATACTTAAGATACAAATAATCTACAAAATATTTTTTTTATCAGGTTAGGAGTGAAAAGCAACAGAGCGAGATAAGAAGAGTACAAATAATGTGTTAGAGGTAGATTGGGATTAGGAGCGCTAGGGTTACTAAGTATTAAAGGATGTTGTCGTATTTCTGACATTACAGTTCGTATGCCAGAAAAGGCACCAATACTGAGATCAGAAGTTGGATACGCTGACCTACTAGCCTACCTGCATTTGGAGAATGAAAATCTTCGAGCTTACTCGCAGGTGCATGGATGCTTTTTTTTGTTTAACTTATAAATACACAAACAAGTGCCGTTAATGCTTAATAATCTCCAGTGATTGAAAGAAATAGAAGTCCGGTACAAGACAAACGATGAAATGACTACATTTTTTTCGAGTTCACTTAATACAACTTTACACTTTTATTCTCAAGGATTCACATGGGCTTTAACTGAGATAAGCCCAATGAGAGAAATGAAATTTGGCTTTCTGGAAAGAAACTAACATGGAAATAATATTCACTGCTTGCTATCCGTAGGGCTATTGGAAAATCTTGGATGACGGTGGAGCAACGTCTCCAGAGAAAAGCTACGTCTGTATAGCCATTGCCTCGCAGGATGTTATTGTCGTGCGAGAGCGTCATGTTGAACCTGAGAAGGTTGTTGGCCACGTTTATCTTACATCCTGTATTCGTAATTTGACTATATTTTCCACCATATTTTTTAAACACTGATCGTGTTGAAGACCGTTTCTAGAAACCGTAATTGATTGTCGTCACATCGACTCTAGAAAATGACATCATTTTATGGATATACTATAAGTGTAGCCGTGTCGATATACCAGATTCAATAATAATCCTGGAATCAGCCCAGGCATCGCCTCGTAATCGCAAAATGCATTTTTGTGGCTACATTCGAAACAGCCGGTAAACAAATTCGCAATTGTCCGATTAAGATTAAGGTCAAGGCAGATATGTGCCACTAATATTGAAAAATGCATTTGCAGAGGATCAAGCTATTTTTTCGTTTAATGCCATTTTCCAAATAGAATTGACGTTTTCTATTTGTATATGGTTGATTTTGACGATTTTTATTTTATGCAGGTAAAATTTACCGAGGTATGTACCCAGTCAATAACAGCAGTCACGTCGCTTGCACTTGAAGAGAATGATCCACGAATTGCTAACGTCACTTTCGCCCTCGACGAAACCGGTACACGGGAACAGGTACACTTTCGACTGTCACACATGATTTCACAGAAAGAACATACAATACTGCAAATAGGTTTGAATATGTGGAGGGCGAGCCAAATGTATGCGTCAGTTATCACAACTAAATGATATCATAATATCGAATTTATTATGATAATATTGGTAGCAGTAATAATAATAGATAAAATAACAACTATTAATATTATATTTATTATTATTATTATTTTCGTTAAGCTCTAAACGGCGGATTTTTAATTAGAAATGCTTACCTTTTCGTCATATTTTGGTTAACCGTAAGACGCGCAAAATAGTTTCTTAACTATCCAACACATAAGCTGACAAATTTTTTTGTTTAGGTATGGTATTTCGAGACTGCATCTGCGGCATCAATGTTTGTGTTCATTGAGAGCCTTCGCCAGCCTTGGCAAGAAATCTTTGATGTGGAACTTCCCCTGAGCTACATTTGATCAGCGCAACTCAACAGAGGCACAGACATGACGAACAGAAACGTACGATATTGCCATAGTCGCCTCATTTAAGTGCAACCCAATATACAACTGACAACCCATATATATATATATATATATATAAACAGATCAATCTTTGGTATAGTAAAGCCTTCACGACGATATAATCAAGCAACCTTTAGAAATTTGGCAAGTCCAGTTTTGACAGACGCGAGAAGGCATCGAGGACGCATACACCACTATTTTGAACAATATAACACATAAATTTACATTAAATCTGCAAATAAAATTAACTGTTTCGTAGCGGTTACTTCTATTTTACACGTTAGGCGCAGAGTTACTGACTATTCTACACTGCAACAATGTTGCGAAGTTTGAAATGCGAGCCAGTAGATGTTGCACACCCACCTCTACTCTGCCATTTGACTGCCCTGTGTAGTAGATTATCGTAAACCAATCAGTCCACACACTTCGGTAAAACAGTTCCTTATCTATGATTACGCTAAATCGAACGTCGTCAGAAATTAGTTCATTTTGAACGAGACAACCGCTCACATACCTACCATATATGTGATGCATTCAAAAATCACCATTTTTACGACGCCGCCTTTGGGTTATTTTTTGCTGTATTCAATATAAGCGTTAGCAAAGGAGTACCAGTAAATGGCTGTGTTAAATCCATTTTACGCTATACCCTCCTGGCAAAGACTGCGATTCGTGGCGAAACCGAGCTTCGTCTCTATGTTGGAGTGATTTGTAAGTCGATTCGATTACAACAAATATCTAATAAATACTATATACTTGTAAATACTCAATGACCATATATCATTGTTTTTATTTTAATATATTTTTAGAGATCTAATTTCAGGGATTATGCAACCGAGATAATTTTGTAACTGCAATTAGACGTAGAAGCACATTAAAATGCTTATTTAAGTACTATCGTCTCGGTCAGGGCCACCATGTTATGATTCAGTTTTCATGAAAAATAAAAGCTTATTCTTCTTCCCTCGAAAGTTAAATGCGCTTTTAATGCGCTTGACGCGTTAAAATTAACTGCCTTTATACTGCACATCCTTACACTTCGGCGGTAAAACCCATACATTAGATCTGTAACGGATTAAAAGACGAATATTGCTGAGAGGTTAGCATTAGTTAAAAGTGGTCGCCAAAAGCGTAAATCTACTTACTGTAACTATTCTGAGGATAATAATGCTGGGAAATTTCAACCCTGCCAATAAATAGTTACTCCTTTTGTATCCGTTCCATTCTCTGGGGCCAAAACTAAAAAAAAGTAGAATAAAGCCTGAAATTGAGCGTTAGAAGCACTCAAGTTCCTGCACTTTTAGCTAGTATCGTCAATAGCACCACAATAGAATATTTAGGGTCCACGCAGCTCTTCTTTTTAAGAGCATATCTCTCGTTCGGTTGCTTCTTTTCGCTATCCAGCTACAAAAGACCGTATGAGTTATAGCGTTATGTATCTAAGCGGGGGTCACGGCAAGTTGACCTGGTGAATCATTCTGGAAAACGGACAAGGTTTATGAGATTGGACGGCCCTAGCTTGGCTGTGGTTGAAAGACTACTACTACATTTCTATTCTATTTAACCAAACACGCGTTAAGTTTTAAAGATAAATGCGTGGCCCATCGCTGATCATGGTGAAACTCCAACTCACGGAGCTGTACGTAAGAAAATAAGTATGCAGGCTCCAAACATGTAAGATAAACGTTTGAGATACCTTACTTTTTCAGTTTTTAGGGAGAATGGAGGTGCTTCGGCATTTTTACTACTTTCTCACAACACATACGAAATCCAACGATTAAGCCAATTTAGATAACACTCATGCCAATTGCTAACGGTAAATATTGTCACCAGTGTGTTATTATTCGTGTAGGTAACTCGGACAAAACAGAGTTTCTTGGACTTTTGAAAAATATAAGAAGCCGTTTCAGGA
This sequence comes from Tropilaelaps mercedesae, assembly GCA_002081605.1. Lineage (NCBI taxonomy): Eukaryota > Metazoa > Arthropoda > Arachnida > Mesostigmata > Laelapidae > Tropilaelaps > Tropilaelaps mercedesae. Next base: position 12,716 of record MNPL01011402.1, read on the forward strand.
GAAACACCAAACGATTCCTTCTGTTAGGGAAATACAGTTACTTTGATAATTTCTTTTAGTGAACATTTAGTAAACATTCCTTTAAAAGCGGAAAAGTACAGTACACTAATCGTTTACAAGCTTTCGCACATGTAAAACGGTTAAATAATATGCACTCAAAGATTTAAAAAAGCGCTTTTTGAAGCGGATGGTAAAGCACAGAACTACGGTTTAGACAAATCTGGTAAAACCTTGATGTGGAAAATACAGTATTTTTCAACTTTCCATGATTTAAACGACTACTCTTTATGAATAACAAATTGTTTAAGCGGGATTAACATTTTCTGTGAATAAATCCGGCATCGATGGCTACCTTCATCGAAACACATGAGTTGTCGAGGCCCCACTTAGATCTCAAAAAGCACATTAGCAAACATTTTGTTAAGGTCCATCTTAAATAATGGAGAGAATTTTGAGACAGGGTTCAGGGGTCCGTAAACTTTTTCATTTTTGGTTATTCACTGGAAGTTATCGGTTATAAGCTGAGCGACTCAGTTAAAGAATGCGACTCAGTCAAAACCTAAACTTCTCTAAATCATTTTAACGCCAATTTTTTAAATTACTGACGTATAGTAATCGTGTAGTGTGATATAATAGTAATACGATTAAAGAACACTTCCTTTGAAATTATAAAGAAACAACACAGTCGCATTCGAGTCGGACATTACTTAAACGCTTTAAATATAAACAATTACATGTGACGTAGGTGTTAAAAACGGTTAAGTCACCCAGGGAAATTACACATGAACGTGACTCCAGTTGGGTCAACGGCTTTCCTAGTGCCAGTTTTTTCCCGCCGTAGAGAGTCCATAAGGTTCTAATGGCGCCGCCATATTGTTCAACCATGAATACGTTTGTTTACTATGAATTTCCAGCTGTGCGTCGTTCGATTTTGTACCATTGGGTAAATCGTTTATAACCAGAACACAATTATACTAATGCACAATTACGTACGTAATCCATAAGAAACAGTCTTTTTTTGCTGTTCTTTAGATTACACAAACATTGTGTACTCCCGACGGTGAGAGTGTACGTTCTAGAGCGTTGTGTGCTCGCCAATGACCTAGAACGATAAAATAATTCTGAGACTTTACCGATGCGATTGCTCTACGTAAGACTTAAATGCTAGTGAAGATACGCGTATATAGCAAGGTTTTATGAAAGGTATTTTGTATATTTCGTCATTTTGAACATTTTTGTCAAAGTAAAAGCTAACATATGACGAGCATAAGACCAACTGGTAGCAGGTAGTAACAGCATGTTTGCAATTCGCAATTCGATTATAAATGTAATCTGTAATCTGGTTGGTTATATCAGTTAATTACTCTGCACAGTTGTTTTTATCAAGTAGCTGAATATGTTTGACATAACCCTTGAGAGATTTGCATCAGTAGTTTGGCTGTTTTTGTCGCTTTATAACGTACTAATAACGTACGACGTTCCTAGTGTTTCCATAAATTGTACACATATGAATGGCGAGAATGCATTAACCTTGGGGCAGAGGAAGAAAGGCAAACATTTTCAAGCACTAAATAGCCGTATGGAAGGCCTAGGACATCAGGCTTTGCCCAAATGTTCTAAAATATGTCTTCAAGTATGGCAGTAACAAAGTGGGTAGGTCGCTTCATTCATTACACGGTCAGAGTGTGAATTACACTTATGGCATATTTATTAAAACATATAACGCTGCGTCAGCACTGGCTAACGTAAATTTCACTCCATTCTTCTATAAACTATATGTTCTGATTGATTTTCCTCGTGACAAAAGGCGATTTTAGGATCAGAAAAAATGGTGCTTAAATGCAAAATTTACTTTTAAACCGATACACGTGTTGTTACGCAACCGGTGTACTCGCAAGTCGTCTGAGTGCATTCTGTCTTCTTCTTCTTATTATTATTATTATTATTATTATTATTATTATTATTATTATTAAGCTATTAAACGATTCTAATAGAACATGATCATGGCCAGTATAGGTAGCAGAAGCAGTTTCTCTTTGGTGATTTAGCCGTGCTCAATCGTCTTTTGCGGTTGAATTGGTCTTTAGGCGGCAACTTCGGTGGACCTGGCCGGAAAAAGCAACGTGTTTGACGTGTTGGTAGGAGAGGCCGCCAAGGAGGGCACATCGAGCGGCACTAGAAATGGTTGCCTCAATCAATGACTTGCCCGAGGTGGTGCTCGAGTACATTCTCCTACAGCTCTCGCCTTATTCAGACCTGCATGCCTGTTCACAGGTCGGTAATACAAGTGTATATTTTATCTTTACGATATCGCTGTGTACTTCTAATCATATATGCGTTATAAGTATAGGCGTAGAATGTTGCCTATGAATTTACCTATGATGATAGCTGGGACTGTACAGCCTTCCTGTATTTAAAGCTACGTAGACATTACCTTGAATTACATTCACTGAGATATGTTGCCCTGCCGCCGGTTCATACGCCAGATGGATTACTGAAGTTGTAACTGGTAAGCGTAATGATATATTCGAGGAAAATTATTCTACCCTAGGCTTCATTGGGTTATTCGAGACATGTCTGATACAATTAATTTCTATGCACGTTTGCCTGTTGTTCGTCCAGAGCACGAGAGGTAAGTGTACCCTCAAGACCATTCTATCTGTGGGTACCTTGGCCTTCTAATCTATTCATCCTGTACGAAGACCGGCATTACAATATATAATTTATTGTAACCTACTGACATCTTAATACGAAGTTTAAATAACTCTGTAATACTGACCAACTGACCGCTCTAATTTCCAACTCTCGCCCCGGTAATTTAGGTAAACCGGCTATGGAATGTCCTCGCAAAGCGGGCAATGGTCAAAATACGTCGAGATCTTGAGCTAGCTGTACAAAGTCAGCAGCTTCAGTGGTTCACCAGGCCCCTCCAATCCAGTGCAACGTGCTGTATGTGTCACAACGAATATCATACCATTACAATATAGACAAGACGTAAAAATGAAAAGAACATTGATGAACCATCATTGGACGAAATAGCGAGGTCTAGTATGAGTCACTCCAATATAATTAGCGGTCTATACTAAAACGAATTGACAAGTGAGTTTATCACAGATGAGCGACGCTATTGAAAATATTGCTGCATAATTAATGTCATGTCGCATATCGTCAGAAACCATGTTTTACTGTACAGTTGCAACCAAATATTGACATCACATTCGCGTGATAGCTAGTTACAAAATGCACAAAGTTTAATCTAGGCATATTAGTCGGCCGCAACCGATAGTATCGCTTTGACATGTGATACGCATCGTATCGGGCACGCCAACGCCTGTATAATTGTACGCACAGTAATCGATGATTGTAAATGGATATATAT
>MNPL01011402.1:16687-27474 GCA_002081605.1 Tropilaelaps mercedesae
ATTGTCCTTCTTTATTTCAGCCCATATCCAGAAGCGACATTCGCACTCATGTGCCGTCCTTGGCCAACGGATGTATGTGTTCGGGGGCTGCACCTCCAACACCTCCACTACCTATAACGACCTTTGGTTAGCACAACGTATTATTAGTAATATTATAGTTGTTATTTGCTACTGAAAAATAAAAGTTGCTGTTTGTTTCTCAGGTGCCGCTTTTATGACAGAATGATATTCGTAATTAACTGTAGATACTGAAAACATGTTAGCTCTTTTACGAAGGCGATATTTCTTTCGTTGCAGGAACAAATTTTAGACGAATTTTTGCTTTATCATTGGGCAGCCTACACCCATCAACCGTTCTTTTTTGTTTATTTACGTGAACTATTTTAGATACAGCCAATTTGGTAAAAACGAGACACAACGTTCGTCTGGGTGTCCAACGTTTAGATTAAATAAGTAATATCTTTTCTACGTGCCCCAAAATCCGTCGCAATATTTTGTCTTACAGTGGAATCTATAATTCGCTCTGAAAATCTTCCCAAAATGCACTCGTACTCACTGTTATTTTTTCCCCATGCTTTCTATCTCAGGTGGTATGATCTCGGCCGTCGCGTGTGGGTGAAGCCTCTTTCGTTCGGGACATATCCCCCGCCGAAGGCGTGCGCCTCCTTGATTACGCATCGGGGCAAACTCGTCCTGTTTGGTGGTTGGGCGCACACTTCTCCGTATTACCCACTCTACAACGTACGTTTTACATGGTCATACACACACTCTTAACAATTTCTAATTGGTTGAATAGAGAGCTCCTCGTCGAACTGTGACAATTTTCGTGCATCTTTTGCAATTTTTGTGCATCGGTTGTTCCAAAAATGGTGAAACGTTTTACTAAGATAAGAACATTGGTAACAAAGTTGAGTACAAGCCTACCAAGCCTTTTCGTGTTATTTCGCGTTTTCGTAATAGTTGGCGTCTTAACAGGTGAGATACGAAGTACGATAGTCTGCCTTATAGGTTCTAATTCTGCACACTTTCAGTCATGGCGTATCTTCGATCACATTCATATTTATGATCCTGTGATGAACTGTTGGACGGAGGTTAATCGTATGGCCACCTCAGGTACAAAACAATAGTCACATTGAATTCTGGCAGTGTCAGCAATGTAGCTATTTTATTATCGATATTGTAAGTGTTTGCCAGGTCCTTTGGAGTCTAGAGTCCTGCAAAGAAAAAGAAACGGGACCAATTGGTCAACGAAAAACTCCTTGCCCACGTGTTCTTTTCAATCTATTCCGACACTATCACGTGTTTCTTATGACGTTTAAGTTGAACCTATCCATTCAGCGCAATCAGGAACACCATATTGTTTGAAGTTCGCGTAATCTAATGTTCTTAATCATAACCGGGTACTATTTTATTTATTCATAAATTCGTAAATATTACTTATTGGATGATCATAAATAGAAATATTCGAAAATGTTTGACAATATAAGTATATTTCCTTAGATGTGATACATGAACGCGTAATATTTATTTTCTAGTTCTTCTTTAATATTTGTAGGATGCTGTCCAGCAACGGCGGGTCATTCTGCAACATTATTTCGAGAAGATAAAATGCTTCTCTTCGGTGGACTTCAGGCACTCGACGATGGCCGAGGACCGCCCTACAACATGTCTGTAGCGTTTCAAAGGAATTAAGAACAATAATTATATGAACTTGCATGAACTCTTTTGAGCAAGAGCTTTATGTATTTACCTCAAGGCACATCCTACTATTAGTTAGGTGGTATGGTATAATTTTAGGGACGGAGACATTTGGCGCAACTATTTATATAGATTAATGTTATTAACACTTATTTGTTATAGAAATGCATTTTTGTGATTCTGTGTATGTAAACTATATCGATCTGCTACCGACTTTGAATAAGTACAGAATCACTAAGTGTTTGAAATTAAAATTAAATTTGTTATAGAGAACCTTTCAGGCAGACCGACTAAGTGCCATTCCAGTTAATCCCCAAGCTAGGTTAGAAACTGTAAACGAAACGCGAAAACATAAACCAACGGTACTCCATTGTTTTTCACAGGTCCAATGATGTATGGCTTCTGAATTTACGGAGTATGATGTGGTCAAAGCAGAAAATTCAAGGCACCAAGCCCAAACCTCGATATGGTCACTCACAAATTGCCCTAGACGATGGTCATATTTTCATTATCGGTAAGTCAGCAACAACCTCTAGTACGTATGTCGCAGCAAGGCAGCCCAGAAATTGACGTGTTGTACGCGCATACTTTTATTAATACGTTACGCCCAGTAGCCTAGTGTATTCAATACGTCTTTCGACGGGACGAAACATGTAGGTACACAGGTCCGACACTAGCCGTCTCACTCTAACATTGTGGTATCCGTCTTGCAAATATTGAGATTTATACAAACCAAAGGCAATTATCGGTTATTCATAATGCATCTGAACTTCTACAATTCCAGGGGGCTGTAGCGGCCCAGACGACATGCTCTATGATATGTGGCTGCTCGAAGTAAGTAAATACTTAACTATTGTTGGGATATTTACCTCTCAGATAAAATGCTTATGATTGATTTATTGTGTATTGTTTATGGATAATAATTTGTTTTCAAACTAATAATCCTGACGTTGTCAAAACAAAACCAGTACAGTACGGGCATTCCCAGAGCGCGAACGTCTTCCAAAGTTTTTTCAATAAACCACCCAACGTTCAGAATATGTATATGAAAAATATTTTTGAATGGTAATGCTGTTTGAAAAAGTCTACCTATCTGATGGAAAAGCCACGATTTGACTAACAGTGAACACTATAATTCTGGTTTTGATAAGGCATGTTCTGGAAGCGCAACATCAGATACGCTTGAATGGAAATGGTATCCCATTGATGTGGTTAACCAAAAAAATGGAGCTCCCAGGTGAGTTGTCTTTGTTTAGTTAATCAATTAATCTCAAGACCGATGTTTAGCTAATCAATTAATCTCAAGACCGAACAACGAAGTATGCTTAGGCATCGGAGCTTCATGAGCATTCGTTCACAAACTCTAATTAAACTAACCGGTCTATGAAATGACACGTTACGTGAATAGCAAAGAGTATAACGGTTTCCGTGAAAAACTATCATCTACAGAGTACGTTTTCGCGTTGGTGGCTTTTTCTGCCATAATTGACAAAGTCGATCTTAACGAACATCCTCGACGGGACATCACTTTGACAGGCTTAGTTTCCATCCTGCGTGTCGGGTCGGCGACCGCGTCGTTATGCTTGGCCGCAGCAGATACGGTGCTAAGATTGTGCCGCAAACACCAGCGCGAGCGTACTCGCCATTGCAGATTCGTCCGCTTGGCTCAAGCTTCACTCCTAGTACATCCCGGCTCAACCGAGGCCCAGCGAGCGGAGCAGCTGTGAGACAGGCAGGCGCTGCCGCGATGGCCGCATCTCCCACACACGCCGCCGGGTGGAAGTCAACGATGTGTGTCTATGCTTTAGATATCTCGGAGTTGGTGGAAAGTCGAAAAGTACGATGGGTTGAACGTGCCGAAGCGCTCGGGCGAGCACAACACCCGCCAGAACATCTTGTTCTGTACACACTCGTCAAAGGGCAGGGTTAGTGGAAAAATGCACTCTATGGTCACGAATGGTATACAAGATTCCACCACTCTAAACGTTTAATCGTGTCTGAGCTGTGTATTAGCAATGAATATAAGATGATTTTGTGTGAAACTAGACGTCGGAAGTTTCTCCCGCGGTGGAATATTGGGGTCTGGAATAGCCTTTATATCCGTCAATATATTTGAAGACTTACTTTTTGTACAAGTGCTAGCGATTGTTCTGTGGTCTCCATATTACTGCGTTAGCTATGTTAGTGCAGTTATCAATAATTTATCCATGAAATTAATAGGATGCTATTAATATCACGAATCTAACTATTATGAGATTTCCATATAATATTTCAAACTGAGTGTCAACTATGAAATATGCTAGGTAGCCTAAAAATAAGTCTTAAAAATGTCTTTAATATGCACATCGCTACCGTAATGAAGGGTCAAAATCAGAGAACCACGTATAGAATTATAAAGTCAAAGAACAGACGTCTAAGCGTTAAACAGTGAACGGCTTCAGAATAACATGACCCACTCTGGCATGTAAACGGTGTGGTAAATTCGGTGGCTTAGGGTAGCTATTGTGTACGATAACAAAAGGAATGAACGAACGAGCTGATTTTACGAGTAGCTCAGAATGCTATATTATACCATTCGAGTTTTCTGTTTGAACATCTTCCGCAGGCGAATTGTTGATGTTTGGTGGCATTCGACGCGAAAGTGGAGCGACCAGCTCCGAGTTCTCAGCCAACTCTGAGACCGCTTCGAACGTTCTATACTCTTTGTCCTTCACCCATGAAGTCATCTGATCTGGTGTCCAAAAATACAACGTCGAAAAGTAAAGTGAGAAGCACTGAACATTTTTCCCTTTTTTCATTTCCACAAAAGGACCTCACTTCGGATGTCAGCTGACATCGTCTTCACACCGACGAACGTCTAGACATTTACATATAGGTACGAAACTATATGAGATTCTTCTCGCCAGGTGTCGCATACAACGTAAGGACTACAGATCATTTTTGCTTGGCGCGATTGGGCCTTTGCTACTATGTGAGACTGCGTGTGTGTGAATTCTACGGTAAGTGTTTCTGTAGCCTATTTTTTGTACATTTCTCTATTCCTATATAATATAATTGACTGTTTTCGACGCCGTGCGAATGGCGCTGCTTGAAGAAACCTCTTCAACTGTACATAGTAATGACGACTGTTATAATGCGGAGATGGCGATGGTAAAGAATTTGCAGAAAACCAGATGAGCACGAAGCATATATGAAACGACGAAAACGGGGAAAAGAAAAGCGAACAAATGAAAACAAACAATAAAGTCAACCAGTAGCAACCGTAACGAGCCTGGCTAAATGAAATTATATCTCTAGAATAGGTAAAAACACGGCAACAGAGGTGCATTCATTCGTAGGGATGTTCGCTTTTGCTGCTGCCCATGATTAAAAAAGGACTCTCAGTGATTGATCTGTTATATCGTCAATGAAATGTGTAAGCTAATCAATGGAATATATACACTTTGCAAAAAAAGGCGCATCTACAAGCCTAGTAGGTTACCGCAGTTAGGTGCCATAGAAACACTTAAAGTAACACCTAAAACACCTCGGCTGAAGCGTTGACAACACGAACAACATCAACAAATTATGGTTACGTGTAATATATTACAAAGTAAATAAGCTATGTGTGAAGGAGAAGGTCTGACGCAGTCGTGTATATTTACTAGACTAAAAGACATTGCGGCTTTTTATCTAAACAGACAACTCTTCACCCGTTATTGTTATTATCGTAATGATTTTTTTTTAATCTATTCTGAGCTTTAATATAATAACAGTAAAATTCCTGTGACTATAATTCTGCAAGCTTGATATGAGATGCGCGGGGCCGAGCCTAAGTTTTAGAGGCACTTAGTTCTTGCGTCGCTCTTTCAAGTTGAAATTTGGAGTATTTTGAGGGGATTCATTTTAAGAGTTTGCTGTTCCATTGGAAAAAATATGCATGTTTGTATACCATGGATTCTATGTCGAGCTATTTATTAAATTGATAATATCAATGATGCTTACTTGAATAACTCAATATGACTCCCACAGAAAAAAGTTGTTAATAAAGCGGGAAATACTCTATATTTGTCATTTATGATATCATTTTTATATAGATTCGGGATATAAGCTAAAATGATCCAACTTGCCAGAAACGAATTTGCGGGCACAAACCTGCGTGCAAATAATGATTGACTCGTGCCAGTCCAAATCCGCTACATCTTTCTACACCTCCCATCAGATAAAGCCGACTCGACTTTTTGCATTTTAATTATATGTATTTGGGATTGTTTAAAGGCTGTTTTCGCTCATCAGCGATTCTAAAGCTACTTGGTTGCTCTGTCAAGGTTGCAGACTTTTAACACGTTATGTTATTGCAAACTAATATAAGGAGAACCAAATACGATGTTAAACTGAACAGAAAAGTTATAAGCTGAAAATGCCTATAGTAAGTGTGAACAAGTTTGTTAAGTACAAAGCACGATGTCTATTAAAGGATAAGTATGACAAACGCGAATTGTGAATAATATAGTTTATTTGGATCATTCCCATTGAGGCGCGGTTTAGTGAGCCTTATGCCCTGGCAACGTTAAATTACGCTTTATTTGAAGGCGCTTTGTTTAAAGCCCCTACATGTCAAGACTTTTCCAAATCAAACAGAAATGTTCGAACGGGGCTGTAAATGACGGATTAGCCATTTTAGTTACAAGGTGTCCTTGTTTGTGCGCGCGTCCGTCCCGCGCACTGTTTCAGCGGAATACAAGTAAACCTCGGCTCGGTAACTATCAGTGTGAGATTTTGAATACTTATCAACGCATCGGCTTTAGAAATTTAGTCTGATGAATACTACACTACTCTCTACACTAGTTTTTGACATATACGCATGAGTCATGCAAAGCTCATCCCACATATGTATAAGACATATAGTTTGACTAGACATTCCGTAGGGTTTGATGCTTCTTAACTAGTTGTAAGTGTATGGTGAATAGAGCATGTATGCGATGCAAAAAAGATGTACAAATCTCGCCTTTCATTGAATTTCGCAAACCGACTTATTTGAGCTTAATATAATACCTATGACATCAGGACAGAGCGGAAAATATGTGCATCACTTTGTGAAAGATAGACATCCAATAGTTTTTAACTCGAATAGTCTGGTCTGCCGTCGAGGACTTTACTTATGAACATCGTCAACGTAAAAACTCGTTTTTCAGCACAGTGTACAACTGTCTTTCCGTCTAAAAGGAAAGTGTAAACACAAGGATGCGTTTGACTATCGTGTTACATGAGCAAATTGTCCCCGAATAAATAAATGCATGAATGCAAAACTCTGATGAATGAGGTGCTTTAATTGCTTGGGTACACAAATACGAGCATCGCTTTTTTTTTATCAAAATAAGATTCTTGCCAGAAGTTCGATGAAAATGTTTAATTAGTTGAGATCGCGTCCAAATTTTTAAATATGGCTAATAGCGGACAACGGGAGATTGCTTGTTGCTTCTATCGGCCGGTGGTGTTGTATCCAAACTCCAGCGGTGCTGTTCCGCCCGAAACTGTCGTTGAGGTTTATAAATAACTGGCAAAATATTATTATTACTTGGTTTTGTGTTGACTGCCGAAGTAATCTTGGACGTGGCGCCACTGCAGATTTGAGTGAGTGGAACGGAGCTGTTCGTAGGCTGTAGATTTTCCTTAGTGATGATACCCGGCGGAATGATTTGTATTGAAACAGATTGGGTCATTTTTGTCGAATTGATCGGCACTGTCGGTATAAAGCCTACGGAACCGTGAGCAGACCTTTCATGAGTCAAGAGTCGAGCGGGTTGCAGCGATGCAAAGGGACATTGGGTGCAGCGGTGAACGCTGTGCGTTCTCTCGTGAACTCGTAATGCCTGAATGAAATTTGGTAGTGCTTACGGATTATTGAAGTTTATTCTTTCATTTGGTAAGGATGCTACTTTTGGAAGATAGACAAGCGATTTGCGTAGCGTGCCCTTTTAGAGATTGAGTTTCAGATTGCAAGGTTTCAAATCTTCGTCTCATCCAGAGACTTCTAATAGCATTCAAATAAACAATTAGAGTTAGTAAATGGCTATCGGAGAATGAGTGAAGATAATTGACACGGTTGATGCTATTACCCGAATACTAGCTCAGATAGAGTTTAAGAATATCAGTTAAAGACGCACCAATTCTTGTCAGTTAGTGAATCAGGAAATGCTCGATCTGGACATGCAAAGACGACGAAACGGAAAATAAAGTTACAGTAACGATTTTCTAAACCACAGCAGCTTAAATCAGCAAAAAATCATTTTGAGCGCGTTGAGTTATATCTTGAGAAATTCTCGATTCGAAGCTATTGTTGTAAATGAAATGCTATTTTCTAAAATAATATCACCTTATGCCACATATCGTACTGTATCGTATTGTGACTTTAAAATTTCTTCGTTTAATAAGGCAACTTGTGAGATAGTGGTTAACTAAATTCATCTCTACCTTACATATTTATAATCACAATATGAAGTTCTTAAAACTTCTTTACACAACCTTATGTCACTCCAAAATGAAGCGATGAACCAAAGCTACAAAAAATATTGGAAGAACAGGCAGTTAAGCCTCAATCTTATGTAGATTTTTCCAGTTCATCATGATCACCACCATTGATTGCGCCTGTGCCTGCGATTAAGCTGCAGTGCAAGTAAATCTCGTCAAACTACATAATACAGACTTCCAATTTTCGCATAAAAATTCTACATTTTATTACCTTCAGGGTTGGCGCCACCACCTCGCAGTGATGACATGGATAGTGATGTAGTTGTAGATGAACCTCGAGTGCGGCGCTATCTTTGGCAGCAAAAGCGCACACACCGCACGTCAGTGGATCGTGTCGGGCATGACTACGTCGATGGGCCTGGAGCGCGTCGAGCCGTGCCGAGGTAAAGGGACACCTCTCGCAAGCGAATGGCTTCTCACCCGAGTGTGTGAGCTGATGCCGTTTAAGATGATGTTGACGATAGCTTGAGTAAGAGCAGCGTTCGCAACGGAATAGCTGAGGACCAATGACATTGCCTGTTGGTTTTCCAGATGACCCTAATGATAAGCACATGTTGGTCAAAACGAAACAATCGTGAACTGTTTAATTGATTGATTGGATCTGAAACTAGGTGTAGCAACGTTTCGGTAGAAAACGTCTGAATGTAATACATAATGACTTGTTTTAATTCTCTGGCAGGCTAGCAGTGTTCGACGTACCAGTCACGAATTAAAAATCTGCCTTAGTAATCTGCCTCAGATGTTATTGGTAAATTAAAGCGATGACCTATGTTGGTTCAATACGCCGCATTTGCCTTATATTGAGGAGGTGCGTGCGCATAACCTTTTAATCTCTCAATCTTATTCGTTTAACCATGCGATATCTGTAGCAAGTTAACATGCATAGTAGCTGATCCACATTGCTCACATGCACACATACAGCTACAAGCTTGCTTGCGCATAGAATTCAAGAAACCAAATTGGTGATAGTACAGGCGATAATATATCCTGTCGATTCGCTCTTGATCTAGTAAATCTTTAGGCTTCCGTCAGTGTCCTCTTTCTGAATTCCCAATTCAATTGAACTGTGATTCACAATGAAGAATATTGTATCTGCGCGACGGTTTGGCGAAACCAGGCTAGACTACCAGCTGCCGGATTTCTCTGTAAAAGCGACTTGTTGCCAGCAAAATCCTCCCCCGAAACGTTGTTCTTCTACCAGCTTCACTTCGTTCTTCAGACTTCGATTTTTTCAGGGTTTCGACTATTGTTAGCATTTTTTATTACTTGCCTACCGTATGCTTTCTTATTCATTAGTTGTGTCGTTCTCCTAGGAAGGTCTTCCCACTGAGTGCTGATTCAGCGTTCCTGGAAGCGGCCCAAAGCCTCTGCAGACACCGCAAATGTCTGTCTCGTCTGGGACATCATGTTATCTAGAGAGAGATCTTAGATACAGCTTTTACAATTGGCGACCATTCTAGCTAGGTGACAGTACAACTTCTGTTGGTGGAGTGGATGTAGTCACAGCCGCACGCAGAGCTACAAACATTGCACTGTGCTTGTCGCGTCTCGACTAAGTCGTTAGCTCTTCTCGAGGTTACCTCTAACGGCAGCAATTGGCTGGTTGCGTGTCGATTGAGCTGAGCAGCACAGTGCAACAAGTAACCGAGGCACCGTCACTCCAACTATCGCCTAAATCGCTACGGTAAGGTAGGGAGTGCGACAAAGTTAGAGAGAGAGAAGGAAGGCGATAGAGTACATTGTCTCATCGTCATTGCCGAATGGAGATGTTGCTTGTTCCTGGGTGAGGCCACAACGTTCCTAGAAAAGAAAAGACGGCAGAAAAAGAGCAGTAGAGAACTTGTCGAGGATCTGATATGGAGAGCCATCGGCTGCGGACTCACTACGAGAGCGAAGAGCTACGGGTAGTTTGGCTCAGGCACAACAGGGAATTCAGCGACTGAGTATTCGCATTATGATATGCATCCATTCGCCGTCAATGTCTTCAACCAACGAAAAATGAAACAATCGAAATGTAAGTACTTCACCAGGATCGATCTGTAATTTGTTGACGTTGTATCATGGTAAGAATACTGCCTCTAAATACTTGAAAAAGCATAGTGTATTATATAGTATCAATACGTACGTGGAAGTTTGCCCTGGGGGCAGACCATTCGCGCATATGCGCTATTTAATGAATGAGATCGGTTGCTTCCTTTGCCGTATGCCCAAGTCTTCAAGCATTCAATTAATTCGAGTTTATTCACGGTAGCCCATTTCTACAAGGCTTAGGTTCTCGTTTGAACAAAGTAAAGATCAGTATGCCACTGCAAGCATATCTCACAGATGTAATCACTTAGTTCTATAAGAAAATTTACATCAGCTGGTGAGCTATATTACTGGCTTATTACGATTATTTGTACGCTGATATATACAAGTATTATTACACAGGTAAGGGATAATTCATACACCTCATCGACACCTAGTATAGGCTCCTGATACTCTATTGCCCTGGCGAATGTTATTTCCAAAACAAATGAGCGAATGTAACAAGGTATGAGGTAGCCGAAAGTCAAATTGTAAGAGCTACCGATTTGATC
>MNPL01011407.1:3854-21732 GCA_002081605.1 Tropilaelaps mercedesae
AATAGCTAAAATGATTATCATTACCTATCCTTGATTTATTCTTTTGTGCAAAGCATCTAAAACAATCATGCACTTATGACTGAATTGCACAGATTTTAAGAGCGCGGATATTTAAGACTTTATGCTATTGGTGAGTTACCAAAAATCGATCTTGACCGGGACGCTTAGCAAACGTCTAGCCATCTGAAGCCACAATATATTTGGCGGCTAATACGGCTAACTGAGTCTTTTTTAGGAATACCGAGATTTGTTCCTTCATGAGGAAATTGCGTCAATACGTTGTCTTTATATGAAGTCTGAGATTAACAGACTGACGGTTATATGGCCAGTACGCACCTCCTTCATATTGTCGGGTGTTGATATCGAGGGCGAGTGAGCTTAAGGAGACCCGGATAAATCGATTAATCATCACACGCGACGGCAAATTGGCGGCGACAGTGCTATTACAGCGCTATACAATAGCAGCAGCGACAGCAGCCGTTGGGTATGCCGAGCTAAGCAAAAATTTTTCAGAAACAGTCATTAGTCAACTGCCTTATGGTGCACCCGATGTGTCTGCATGGTGCATAATAATAATAATAATACGAGATAGGCGCGGTTATACGTGAAGTCACCCATGTGAGTCGCAGGTAAGAAGAACGCGCGTGCGAGCAACAAACAACGATAGTAGCAACTGATTTATCGTTAAAAGCTACGCTGGCATTTGTCCGGTGGAACAACAGCTTCATATATACATGAATTTCATGAGTACAAGTTTTAACCATGACAGTGAAAATTACGCGTTACAATGCAAATGATAAGATTTTCAACTTTCTAAATAAAGATGGGCTAAACTCGCCGAAAATGAATTTGAGTATTTGTTGTACCTATATCTCGTCTGCAAGACATCACGAATTCTACACTGTAGGCGTTTAGTTAATGGGGTTCTTCACCGCTAGTTTTACCTATCTTTCTCAAGATTGGCCATCAGGCAACATTCAATATCCTCTCTATCGTTTTCTCATTGCTTAATAAGATAGACTCTATAAATGTAAATGCGCAGCGGCGGGGCTCGAGCCAGTGAACCTATGTGTATCCTCTGATCTCGGCGTAAGCGAACGCATTGAGCCACCGGGCTCGACATGCTTGTAGTTATCTGGCCTAGGCTTATAGCATCTCACAGTTACGCCTGCGCTGGTAAACAGAACGTTTCATGCCAGTCACTTTTGCAGCAAGACCGAGTACGGAAAACAGTACATGTAAGCGAGAAAGTCTATAGGTACAGCAGCGCTGGATCGGTCTGTCCGCTCCATAGCAATCATTGCCGAGTGTGTGGCCTTCTCTGCCCGTTCCACCGTTATGTAGAAGTCATCTTTTTCGCCACCACCTTTTCCCTTTACTAGCTTGCGTCGCCGGCTGCACGTATACACGCCGAAGTTTGCGTACACTGCACTTGTATGTCGGTTAGTCAATTTGCTCCAGCCAATCGGTTTTCATCCTTTCTCGCCCGCTAGTGAAGAAGACGTTACGGCCCTAATGCTGTCGTTGGCTCAGTCAATAGCGCTTGTCTGGATCTTTGCTTCTGTGCTGCGTTTGCTTATATCCTGCATTTCCCTCCGTCCTGCCCTATTTTTCTCCTTAGATCGTGTTTGTTTGGCAGAAACTCAGTTCTAGTATTCGGCCACCAAAGGGACCTACAACCAGCACAAGACTGGTCTCGTTCGGTTCTCTAGGCTTACCTCGGCAGCGGCGACGAGGGTGAAGTTGACTTAGACACGTGCCACCTTTGGTTCCTGTACGCTTTGCCATCTGGCTGCTCTGGCAGCTCTTTCAGTAGGGCAACGTCAGTGTCATTCGTTTACGAGCCCTGCTCACTCTAACAGCTGCGAGCTGACTGTAGCGCCAATGACAGCGTTCAGGGGCCAAACGTCTAGAAGGGGCTGAAAATTAAGGTCGGATGCCAGTATAAGACAGGAAAGGGGGCAAACTAAAGGAAGCGTGTGCGCCGAAGGACTAGAAGGAATGAAGCAGCAGCTGGACGCTAAAGCTAATGGACAAAGCAACAACGGAAGAAAAAGCGGCCAAATGAAGCAGAAAACAAAGCGAATTAAAGCACCAGCGTTCAGTAAATCACCCCAAACACCCTCAGAACACTTTTCGGTTTTGCAGGTATTTGAGAGCGGCAGTCGCGCTTCAATTGAAGGAAAACAAGGATATAAATGTGGGTTTAATGTGCGAACCATACTTGTATAGGATAAATTGCTATGCAGTTAACAAACGTCAAGTATCACCTTTGTGTCTGTCGGTAATAAAGATTAAGAGCACAACAGACAGGATTATCTGTGGAATAGGAATACACAGTGTCTTGAATTATTGTGTCAAATTATGAATTATTTTAATTGAATCGGGTATTTATAATTCTACCTGTATTTTACATTCGGAGCTACTGCCGCAGGCCTTTATAGAATTAGAAATGGTGTAAGCGTCATTTTGAGATAGCTGTGGCAATCATACGGATATCATTGCCACTTTTTCATGCTCTTAGCCTGACTAGTCGATACATTTACCATTTTTTTTTAACAATATTTAAATGCAAATTGTGAAACTTGTGTTCTATGCGCACGGGGCAAAGACGGGCTAATGTTATATCAAATTGTTTAATGAGATCGCGGCATGTTATCAATGTGCACCTAGTCGTACATCTACCTGCGCTTTTTTGTGTAATAGGTGGTACAAACGTACCAAAAATGAGATGCAGAGCACGTAATTTGCGCCAATTGCAGCGTTTTTGCACGGACGCACAGGATTTTTAAATTCATACACCCCGTTCGGTAATTAGTGCCATCATTATTGGGGCCAAAATAACGCTTTCGCGAGCATAATTATATGCAGTATACGAGACACTAAACGAGAATTCCATCACATTGAAGAGAAAGTTGTCCATTCAGGAGCTATCAGCACACAACGCACCTCAGCCAGGCCGGCAAAAAATAACGAAGAAGCAGTGGTGCGTAATAGACGATGAATCGGTTGCCCCCGGCCTTTCCCAAATTTGCGAAGACCTTTCTAAATCCCATACCACCATCAACTGAGCTCTTCCGAACACTTTACCTCTTAGCCAACCGTTCTGAGCTTAGCCCGCTCAGATACTGACTCCATTCAGGTAGTAATGTTTAGGTAGACATATTATCAGGGGACATTCTTTTTTATTAAAATAATCGAATTGTATTAGCATATTTGCGTCGATGTTAACTTTCTTAAGTTATACCAAGAATCCATTTAATGAGGGCATCTAGCGGCTATGAAAAACGTACTTTATTCAAGATACGTCATCGGTAGCAGTTTGATGTTTTACGAAATGCTTTTTTTCAATACAATTCAGTGGGCTCTTTATTTGAATCGTGACAGTTAAAATTAACACATTTTCAGGATATTACTCAGGCGTTCACTAACTAGCAGACGTGGATTTCAGATTCTTTCGATACAGTAGGATCAGGCACAGAGACAAGTAGTATCTCTGTACCTTGTTTTATCAATTATATTCATTTTATTTTGTTACTTCATTATAATTTATTACAATTAAGAACTACGTGGATCTGAAATTATTTATGAGGAACACACTTTTCCTATTTCTAAAACTCTCGTTAATAAAAAAAGTTTTTTTACATAGTTTTATATATGATTGTGCTTCAACATATTCTGGAAACCTCTGGTTTGCTTAAACCATTATTCATCTTGCTGTCATTTCTATTCAATTCGTAGTGATTCGTAGTGATACTGGAGTTTAGACGCTTCAATTCTCTAAAACAATATGTATATGAGCCGAATTGATGTTTAATTGTAGACAATTAACGATAGTAATACATTATCATGCTTAAACTTTGTTTAAGTAGAAATTTATAAGTAAGCATTGCACATGGATAAAAGCAATAGTGCATATAGAGCACGTATAGAAAAATACGATGCTAATCTCTTGAAATTCTGTAGAGATACATCCTCAAGAAAATACAATGCAGAATAAATTCGCACTTAATCAGCGGTTGCGATGTTGACTTTGAACCGATAAAGTACTTAACAAATTTACGACTTTTTTGTGTATACGGATATTGACGTGTGTGTATATATGTTTCTGCGTGTCCAACAATTTCGAACATCCATTAAAACATGATCATTCTGCTGTGTTTCTCGAAATGCCCGAAGAAACTCTTCATCGTCATTGCGAATTGGACCATGGCGTTATTTTCAACAATGCCCGCGGGTGTAATGGCAAAAAGAATAGAGACGTAGCTCTTCGTGGGCTTGTTGGGTTCATTCTGGCGCGGGCGAGCGTTGGAGTGGAAGCGATGCTCGAAGTTATCGTATCCAAATCGCGCGGGCTTTCCAAAGCAAGCAGACAACCAGAAGACGTTAAATCTATAACAAGTGTTTCCTATTTTTACAGACGCGGAACCTGCGAGCTAGTGGAATTGACGTTCTTCTACGCATTTTTCAAATAGAGATATTAACCTAAGGAAGACGAAATTTCATCTTTTTGTTTATTCTGGAGTCTTCGCTTTAAAAGTCCATTTACATGGGTTGTTTAAAAGAATCTTTAGTTCAACCATTGTCGAGATCGCCGGCTTTGATTTAGCCCATAGGCAAACAAATGATTTCCGATTTCTACTCTTTCCGCCAGTTTCTGGATGAGCGTGTTTGCATTTAATCGTTTCCCAATTTATCCATCGGCTCCGCCAGTTTAAGTAACCTCAATTATTTTACCCCTAGCGGTACATAGAATGGCTGTACAGTTGACCTTGAAAGGAGACGGGAAATATTTTTCTTGTATGGAGAATATCGCCAATAGAATTGACACGCACTCGGCAAGTTATCGCGGATTGGTAGACGCCCGCATGAAGGCGCGACCGCTGGAATGAATCCCCGAGAAAAATAAAAGGTTGCATGTCCAGTTTATAGCTGCACATGAGTTTTGTTCGATAGCAAAACTATAGCTAAAAGTAAATCTGATGAGAATTAGAGCAATTTCGTCACACGAATTGCTCAGCCAATTGAACTAATCGAGGTAAAACAGGTGGAGGAGGAAAAGGTTTTTTAACAACTCTTTTACTACACAGCATTTTCCTCTGATATCCCTATCGCTATAATCGCATCAAAAACTTAATCATGCGATTGTCTATAATAAATTGGTCAGTAGCGTTCCATGTTGAGGTCTTCGCTTGCAAAATTCAGCGGTTATACGACACAGATGAGCACATACGGTAAATGATTCTGCCAGTTGTTTTGAATAACTTGGAGCGCGTTTTTTGGTGTTTCGACGTTCTTTGTTGTTCTCTCTTCTGCCCGCTCCGTTTCCGCTTAGTCAGTTCGGCCCGTTCCGAATATTGCGGAACGAGACCGTACCTCCGTCAAACCAAACGTACGTGTTACGAAAATTTTTAGCCACTGGCAACAACCGCTTTCTCTTCTCCCGTCTGCAGAACAGCGAGCGCGGCCGGCTAGTGGACTCTCACTTTTACCCTGTAGCACTCGACTTCGAAGCAAAGCTTGAGGACAGACCGAACCGACCTTGAATTCGCTCTGACTGTGTGAGGTTGCAACCCAGCCCGGGAACAGACGCATGTACCGCGGGCTCCCAGGCGGTGCCAAGGTTTCTAGGGTCCATCCAGGGTCGACTTCTCCCATAGTCAAAATCCACAGCGCAACAACGCAGCCTTGCGACGTGACTTGGAAAGGAATCACGAACACAGGGCGAACAAACATACGAGTCAGTTCGAGTCCCACTGTAGCAGCTGGCGCCGGTCGAAGCGATGGAGTTACTGTCATCCGTGAGGTGGTCGCCCCCAACGATGGTGGAAGCACCACCTCCTTTTCATCGCAGAAGCGTCGGATCCTGCTGAAGACCTCCAGTTCAGAGGCGAGCTTCGTTCTAAGCTAGGCTAGATCCATGTACTACCTTCGCCATTTTACGGAAAACCAACTCTGGTAGCCCCTTCTCTACGCGCCTTTACTTGCTTCCGCCTGGCTCGGAATGGCCGTCTTAGTCTCCTTTATCTAGTCATTGGAAGACTGTGCGACTGATGCTACGGGGACGTAATCGAGTCGCTTTTTATATCGAAATAGAGTGATGTGCTTCGCCCGTGGAAGTTGACTATCGGTGTAAAAAATAGAGAATGGATGGAATGTGTACGGCTCGGTGTCGAGATCTCTATTATGTGACCACTGTTGCCGCTGACCTACAGTAGATTCGAAGATGTCTTACTCCTTAAATTGATTCTATTACTAAAAGACGTTTTTTTAGAGACCCATCGTATAGTCAATCGGGACCACTTTTGCGCTTGTATTGGATCATGTAGATGAATGCAACATTTCTTCATCTCATCATTGGGCTTGGCGACATGTCAATTAAGAAGATGCGGATCAACAAGACAGCACCATCGAACGATGATTTCAAGGGTATGTTTTTTGCCTTTTCTCTGGTGGCGTCCTAGGGCAGCAGTTTGACGAATATCCCAGCGAGATTACACGTGCCATACCGAGATGAGTTCGCGAGCTCCAGAGAGTATTTAGGTCTTTCTAAGGCAAACCTTTCATGCAGCCGAAGTGCGAAACATTATAGTTAGAGCTTTCATCCATGGAAGCTAAACACCTTTTGCATTTTGACCTATTGAATTATTGGGAACTCGTTCTGTATTAAATGGCCAACAGAACTTGGATTATCTTCAGCCGCTGCTCTAGATCTTAGGTTATATCTAGTAGAAATGAGAAGATTGGATTTTTAAAATTATTGAACAGAAATACGGAGTCAGCGACACGTGGTACTATATATTCCGTCAGTAACATTCTTTTGCTTAAAAAATCTTACAACCGCCAGCCTTTCAACCAGGAGATTAAGCATAGAGTGTAGATTGCGTGAGGTATTATTCATTGTTCCCCTTACAACCACTCCCCCTCGTGCTTTTTCCTACCGCCATCATACCTTTTAAACATGCGCACGCACTCTGTGCTCCTACAATTCGATTCTGCTCTTGATCTGTTTCTGTCCGGTCGCCATGCGCAGAACGCATTCGTAGGCCGTCTTGGTCGACAGCAAATTACTTTTTCGCCGCTTCTTGCCAGTTGACTGCACAGCTTATTCGATGCTACGTCGCCATCACACTGGTCTTCCCCTTCTTCCCCGTTTACGCCGGATAGCTAGCTGCCCTGACTATCCGCCCGTTCCATTAGGACATTTCGGTTTCCCGTACTTGTCCTTGTCGGCCCGCCCCTACACCAAATGCGTGTTACGTATCCGCCACGCGCGCATATCGCTCACATTTTCCGGACCCTCCGTCTCGTGGTCCAAGAACTGCCCGTGGCTATGACCAACCCTATTCCCACTGCCCCGATGAGTTTCGAACGAGTCGGAGGTTGTGGATAGGCAAAAGAAAAAATATACGCCCACAGAAATTGTAAGATGGAGCGCGCAGGCCGTTGGTTAATTTTTTCTTTGCTCTGCTCTGACGGTGACATTCTTTATGAAGGCCTCTTTCGCATGCGCAGGTGGATAAGTGTAATTTTATGCCAGCTTCATGGTTTCGCGTACGTTGTTTAGTGAAAACAAAACTATTCCGTCATCTAAAAAGGATACTCGGCGAGGTCAAATACGTTTAAGTAATTTGTGGTTCTCCTATTGGGTGCCGATGTATCCATGGATCTCTGTGTCGTATAGGTGTTGGTGGCCGTGTGATTGCATTGCAAGTCGCTGAGCCGACTCCTTTAGTTCGCCCAGAAGATGAAGGTCAGTGAGTTGTTACGCTTATCCGATTAGTCGCCATAAAGGAGAAGAAATGGGGCAGTCAAGGTAGGAGTAAGAGACAAGAAAACGAAGATAGCAAGATGGCTGACCTTTTGCGCCATTAAAGCTGGTGGTTGGCTAATCTTAATTGACAAGGTTGATACGCGCGTCAGACAAGGTACGTTCTTGTTGGAGGGCTTTCTTTATTGGGTGATTGCGGGGCGAGAAAGGGACGGCCTTCTGGTAACCGAAAAGGTAACACTGAAAAATGGTATTGCAAGTAAAAAAAGATTTAGTTGTTGCTAGTTATACGAAACGTAAACCATGTGGAGAATTGTCCTTCAGCAAACCAGCATATATTGCATTAGTTTTACGTGACGACTGCGGTCTGCAACAATATCCACTCCTTAAACACAAAAGATTCGCCCAGCGAAGTAAGTGTGGTTCTCATTTTGCCATCGATGCAGACGGTCCTTCATGTCCCTAACATTCCTTGAATTATCGTTATTTAGGTGGTAGTATACATATACATGATTGTAGGAAATAATTTATAGGCAACTGGCTGGTCACTGAAGGACTAATTAGACATTAACACGTATGTGCGCATTATTCCACTAAAGTTGCAAATTCTGCTGCTATTTTTCATTTATGCTTGTGACTGTGGTTAATATACTTGTTCATCTATAATCTTGAAAATTCATACAACAAAAGCACTTTTAAATTTATCAAATGCAGGTAAGAGTCACATTTAAAAAGAATGAATAGCTTATTCGAACGGCAGTCTTAGCGCAGGCTAGGGTCAGAGATGCATACTGGTGGCTTTCGATTAGGGGATTACCAACACACTCTAGGCGTGTATGTCAGATTTTACTGCTGTTTAAAGCGAATGTGTCAGCTCTCATGATCTCCCAGAGTAGTTCCGGTATACCAAAGAAATATTAGACGACGGTCGCTAGATAAATCTTTACCTAAAAGTCTGAATTAAATAGGGATTTTCGAAAGACAGCATCAGCCTCATGTGAGGCGCAACCGAGGACTTAAGTTGTGAGATTCTGTGCCAGTGTATTTTTACTTACTTTCCTCTGAGCAATTCCAATAAATCGACTATGTGGTCTCGACAATCGAGGATGTACCTATAATTACTTTGCTGTCACATAAACCTAATGGAAGAAACTCCGCCAGATAACCCAACGGCAAAAAGACAACTGATCAAAAAAGGTACACGTCTGAGAGTTCGCAAAAAACAGAACTTAGGATAATTTATATATTTCGTGGATTGCCATTACTCCTCGTAAGTTGAACTTTTAGTGCTCATAGCTGGCTGTTTTGTTTAACCCGGCATTGTGTCAGGACAGAACATGTTCGTGAGACGTGTGATTACGGCATAATGACGCATCTTGATGACGTGCCCATGTAACATGAATATAAATATTACTTGACGCATGGTTAAATTCGTATATGGGCTAATAAAGTGAGATTTGTAACGCGGAATTAATTACAACTGGAGCCAGAGTATATCCAAGGAGTGTTTGACGGTGTCTTTTTTAGCATTTTTCATGTCTAGACATTCAATAGTTTAAAAAAACGTTATGCGGCCTAGCGGAGCAGATGAACAAGCAACAAATTTCACTAGTATTGCGTAATCAATGAAATTTTACGGAATTGGTGAAACATCGCAAAAGCTCAGAAAAAACTTAAGCTTTATCAAGAAATCTTAAAGTATGAAGACCGCATTGATTTGCATGTGTCTTCCGATATTCGAGCCGGCAAGCCGTTAGTAATTCCTGCTTTACTTCCGCGCCAATCATATGAACGCCACTTTCGCAATGCATTCTTCTAAAATATATTATTCTGCACAATATTTGTATCCTAATATACAAGTGACACTAAGTGTCATTTGAGACTAAATCATTTGAATTTAGAGGTTTTCCGCGCTCTACTTGCTGAAGATTTCAAGCGGTTTCGGTCATAACCAGGTCAAGTTAGTCTCCCTTTTCTCCGCTCGAGGCAACTATTGTGTGAAGAAAACTCTGACCAATACCGTTGGAGCTTCTATGCGCTAGTTGAGAGTGATGCAAAGACGCTATCGTGTTTAGAGTGCCTATAGAGCAATATTCAGAACCACAGCGCAAAATTCTCAGACAAACTCTGTACGATTAGAAAGAAAGATGAATAACTCTTACGTACTCTGGTAGGCCGGCTCGCTAGAATCAAGTAATTTGAGTGTATTGGGATCCCTCCACTATCTTTAACTATAAAGCTATTACTGAATGGCTGACTCTTTTGCACAAATTTTCCCAGAGCCAGTCAACTCGCTTAAGTGCCATTAGTGATATCAAGTCGTCCAGTGTTGTTGGCACGTATCCCCGCATCGCTAGCTTCTGACGTATTTCCCAAGCCAACCATACTACTAATTCTGGCTCAAACAAAAAAGCAAATCATTCTACAGACTTGCACCTAATCAAATCCATAAGTATCCGGTAATAATCTTAAAGATGGCGAAATGCCTTAAAGAAAGCAAACTCAGCTTGCTAGTTTGAACATCCTTTCGGTCGTATTAAGGCGGTAATTTTCATCGATTTCCCCAAGCAAAATTTCTTTCAACTTTTCTTGAAGGAAATGGTGTGAAGCTATTCTATCTGTGCTCGAGCACGTTTTCAAGTACCGGTTAGAAGCCTTTCTAATTGATATCAGAAAGCTCGGGGTCTGTCTGTACGTGACTTCCTCGACTGAAGGGGTGCTAAAGACCTGCCGACAACTTCTTAGAAAAGTCACGAAAAATGAAAAACGAATGGAGAAATCCACGGCAATACCACTTTGAAAGATTGCATCCTGTCTGGGGTCCCCACGACACCAACTAATGCTTCGTCTACAAAATATTAAAAGGCAAATGATAAAATTGATATACTCAAAGTCGTTCTTGTTTTTGGTGCTATGTTAATCATCTATATTTTGCGAGTGCACTGCGCTCGCGGAGGAACGAACGGAGCAACTGCAAAGTAATGAACAGAAAACAGTCGTCGTACTATAGGATAGTGTATAACTGAAATAAAAGAAAATCCTTCTTGCGAATATACCACGTCGTTTCATATTACAGCTAGGTATTAAAAATATTGTTAGACAGCTATCGGAGTGTTCATAGCGTTGACATCTGCCTCATATTTTTTGAAGTCCGAAAATATGTTGAAAAGGAACGCCTTGTGGCTTCGTGCAGGCAGATGATTTGGCCGTCAACTGTAAAAATCCCATGAGACTTAGTCGAAAAATTGCGAGGGATGGCGTTTTCTTATGAAAAAATCCTCGCTTACTGACACAAGCAAGCGTTTTGCAACAAGTAGGAACCTCGGTTTCGTCGTCGTCATACCAGGGGAGCTTCCTGGTCCCACCTTTTACTGGGACTTCGCCAAACCTTCAGGCACCCGAAATAGCCCTTTCTTTTCATCTGCAAGTCTACGCAAACTCAGTAGCAGAAAATGGGAAAAGCGCTCACTAGGTTATAGTACGAGAGTCTAGGAAAAATCTTTGAAGCCCGAGAAATATCTATGCCATCCGGACGAGGCGGCCAAGGAGAATCAGAAGACTCCGTCCCATGAGTCCTATCATTTTGAAGGCGTTGGATCCGCTAGCGGCGGTATTAGGAAAATTGAATCTCCGAATTCGGATAGCATTGTGGGCCCCTATAGAAGTTCTCGCTAGCCTTTTTGACGTATAAAGTCTTCGCAAGCATAACAAATTCAACGATGAATTAGTACTACACCTACTTAGACGCCGAAGTCGTTGGGCGGGGGTATAATGACCAATTCACATTTTTGTATTTAACACATAGGAAGAGTCCACGTTTTAATTGTTTATGAAAAAAAAAGGAATCATTGGATGCGACGACAGTACGGCGATCCCATGAAATTATCCGACTAAAATATTCACACCCTCTTTTTCTCTTTCTTTCTGGTGGAAATTCTTCTCTCAATCGGAAAAAATTGTAACCGATTTATAGGATCGCCTAAACTCTATATTGGTAAACGATGCAGTCCAATCAATGCTTTTGGAAGTACGCATGCATTTGTAATCATAATTGAACACCTCTCGGCAATGACACAGTGTCTGTTTTTGCTCAGTCAGTGGTCCTAATCTGTGTACTTCAACAATCGAATTTTTACGACGCGTTTCGAAGACAGACGTGTCAGTATTTAAGGCAATGGGTGAGCTCATTAAAAGCGCATTGCATACCTTCCACAAACTACATGTAACAGGCTTCTCTTTGCTGGATTTGAGACTGTGGTCGACACCTTAGCCCCTTCACACATCAGCAAAGTTACCTTTTGCTCTGGCAATGCAACCAATCTCGTTGTAGCTGAACAAGCCAGGATGCTCATACGACGTCGTTCGCTCGCATTTAAACGTTCAAGGAACATTAACCGCTAGTGACAAGTTTAGTTAGGGTAATGTGCTTGGGTAGACGACACCGGACCTTCGAGCCGATTGGTTTGCAATGTGGCGTCTTTTGTTAGATGTCTGAAGAGGCGATGGTAGTCGAAAAGGTGTCTAAGACGGTGATGGTGGCGGAATGAAAACAGACAGATTAACCTTCGAAAAGTGAATGGGGTGGTCACTTTTCTATGAAGAAAGGTTGTGCCTGTAAAGGGGAAACAGTGTGAAGGATGCCGTGCGTGACGGAAACTACACGTTGTTGAAAACTGTCTCGGTCTATTGCCACAATGGACATACAACTATTCATGGTCATACGAAATACGTTTGTGTCAATGGATCCCCGGTCAATCAGTTTTGACGCCTTCATTTAAGCCACCGATTGAACACAAGCCTGGTTCTTCCTGACACGTATGACGTCAAGAAAAGATGCAATGTTTTCAAAATATATATATATCATTTTATACCTGGTTATCTTGGTAAATAAATTTTTTCCATGACTACGTGTTTCTTCCTCTGTTCTTTTGCACATACTTTGGCTCGAAAATTTTCATACCAGCTAACGCATCCGTCAGCTGGAACCACTCCTATCTTGGGTCAAGACGATGGCCGAATGAAAGGAACCTGCCTGTCGACCTAGATTAGAATAAGGTATATCAAAGCGAAAGTATTCGAAATACTTTTCAGTGGTAGTGAACCAGTAAATTTAAAACACTGGGGAAAAAGCTTGATATCTATAGCCTGTGATAGACATCGCTTGCAGAATGATTGTTTGAGAGAAACACGCAACAGAGCCTCTGTTATAGCATACTTAGTGTGAAGTATAGAGACCACACATATATTATTCCAAGTTCATTTGATGACATAAACGTCCCGGTACAATAAGTACTGAATGTGTGCGCTTTGAAAGCGCACGACAAATTTGATGTGTGATGCTATTCTGCTAATAGACTAGAGTATTGGTGCCTGCTTATCTAAAAGGCTCCGTGTTGTATTGTCGTCTGTGTTGTATTGAGTCAGCCTTTGGGTATGCGTGGCTCACTCGGCTGGTCAGTTAATGAATGTTTTACCAACGTAACTCTGGCTCCTGGCCACTCTCTAGATCAAGCAAAACTATGCGTGCAAAATCCGCAGTAATTGCAGGGTGACTCAAAAAATTGTCCCGCATGCTTCTTACATCAGGTACAAGAAATTATTAGCTGAAACCATCAAGAAAAACATATTTCCCAAATGGCTGCATACACCTAAGATTACTCGTCATACGTGAGACAGTATAGCATGGACGAGTTTATTTGCCGTGCATCTGGCTCGACTTGGTTCTACATGCGGCACGAGTGTCCGCTGCAGACGTTGTCAAAACATCTCGCGAGTTTCTCGATGGCATCGTGGCATAAATAATCGGAAACTGAAGCCGCCTGGCTTGAATCTTGTCCTGTAAAAAACATGCAGTTATGCGGTACAAATGGGTTGCATTTTGTGTAAGATATTACTACCACCACTGAAGGAAGGCAAGCTGGATAATGCAATTAGCTGGGCCAATTTTTCACTGCCATCACGTAGCTACAAGATTCTTTGCACTCGCCTTTCTCTAGACAGCTACAACAGCTAATGGTATTAAAGAATACGAATGCGCCAAGGAAATACATTAAATCAACTACAAAAATTATCTTGTGAAGTACGATCCTGATCCAGTAATGCTATCAATCCGTTAGTGATTGTTAGATGCGCTAATGCTTAGATTCGAAAGTATATGCATACCGCATACGTCAGCCACAATGGGATCTGGCGGCAATATCTGCCAATTTATTTACTTTAGGGCGATATCTATATTCTAGTTCCCGCCGATTTTGGCTAGTGATAGCGATAATACCAGCACACTACACTGAGAATGTTTATTGACCCGCTAGAAAATAGCTGAATGCAGGCTAGATGGTAGGGACGTTTGCCAATTTTAGAAGGTGTAATAATGCGCTACTGAGATGCGAGTGAGTGCGTGTAGAATGCAAGTGCGGAATGGATAAAAACGCTGCCAGCGGAAGAAGCATAGTTTAAGTTGAAACTGCTCGGGGTGTCCTAAGGGCATTTGGTGCATATTGTAATTATCGAGAACAACATGCAGTGCACACTGAACGCGTCTTCTCTATTGTGCCTTAAAAGAAGGCAGTAGCTTGCAAAATTAGGTTCACGACAATTAATCCACCCGTTGTACTAATAGTGGTAGCGGTGCTAGTTAAATATGTCAATCAAATGAATGCTATATCACTAGAAAAACCATACGTGAGTGCAATTTACCTCCGGTCTGAACGATTTGAGTATTCTCATTCCTATGTCGAGCTCGGTGGCTTGGTGCATTCGTATTTGCTTTGCGACTGGAGGAGACATGTAGGTGCACGGGTTCGATCCCCGCCGGTACACATTTACATTTATATGGGGTCCGTCTTACGAGGTAATGCAAGAACTGCTACCGTAGACGTTAAATGTTGGCTGATGGTCAGCTTTAAAAAAAATTCTCATTCCTATATTCTCATATTCTTACCGATGCAACAAAAATAACAAAATTATACGTGTAAATATAAAAAAAATCAACACCACCGGATTCTAAAAGTTTATATTGCTGTCCCACTTCTCCTTGTTTGCTTACTGGCTCACGAGGCGTTTCAGAAGATACAGTCAAACAGATGTAGATATGGTTCATGGCGCAGCAGTGGTCTGTGTGGCTCCGTTTGGGATACATACTTTTCTACGTTTCGTTCCCTTAGAATATTCGCAGTAATTACGAGAGCAGTTCCAAAAACACCGGAAATGAAAGCTCACCTGTACAAGAAGCGATGTGCCTCCCGAAATATATCGGAACAAATATCCTGTTTGAAACCACAGAAACCATATATATATACTTTAGGAATACACTTCTATTTTAGCCAAAAGCCTAATAGGCAAAATTTTCTTTGCTTAAACTCTATTTTTAAATGTGAAGGTTGTACTGTTGATTCTAGAGATAAATATATGCGGCGAATTACTTAATGGGACAAGTACAAAATAGATTTAAGCGCCCGTATGATTATTCTGAAATATCCGCTCTTTGCTGACAGAGGAGCTAGAACCTTAAAGAGAATATTGGAAATCAATATTGTTGAATCTCTAATTGAGTAACCATTAAATTGAGCAATTATATGCTCATGGAAAATATCTCTGCACTGGAAATATACATGAAAGTATCACCATTTGCTGCTTTCAAATCATTTACTTACAAACAGGAAAAATCAATTGCTACTTGTAGAGATCCATGTTATGTACCGCTCTGTTGCTGCGTTGTTGTGTAGCCAAATTTGTTTGCCTGATCGGTATTGGACATGTGGTTTTCGATAGTGCCCGTCAATAGCTGCAATAAAAATCATCAATTTTGTTCCCCTACTATGCTGTTACTCCTATCGAAGCAGTTATTGCTGCGATTCCCTGCCCATCGCTTACATATACATATATGTAATCTTGTAGCCGATTTAAAATTTAGATAAAGTTGAAGCTCAGAAAAAACCCGTATCAAAGTTAAATTGGAAATAACAAGCCCAACGACGTTCAAACAACAAAGGCGCCCTTCTAGGATTGACTACCTGGTTGTTTATGGGATAACCACTATTTATATAAAAAAAGCAAACGCTTTAAGTAGGTTGTATGGCATATAACTTTCACTTGAGCTATTTCAACCTTATCATTACGTTTGTCAATTGAGGCTTTAGTAACCAGTTGAGTCGTCTATTCAAAGATGTGTTTAAATAGAGCAGCATGACCATTATAACACCAGCGTTATGCCTAGATAAGGTGAGATCTTTTCGCAGAATGATTAGTTCCTGCTGCAATACGTAATCCGACAAATATAGCATCAAAAATGAACGGTTGACAAGGGAGATGCGGCAGACCATATCTGCAAAAGCCACTTCGAAGAACAATCCTCGGGTGCTCTTCGACTTCGATTAAGCTTGAAGAATTTCAAGATGATCCTTGAGAAAGAGAGAGAGAACAGCACCCGAGTTCCGACTTACCTTAATGGCTCGGGTCTATGCATTTATTGATCAAACGTTACGTTCATCGCTCCGTTAACATAAAAACAACAGTGATCACCATGAAAATTTATCATTTTAGCAGCATTTTAGCTGTCTCACAAGTGCTTGTTTCGTCCAGCATCTACTCCACGCACACACTACTCAGGCATCTTTTGACGCAGCCGCTTTCACTGCACACATCGGATTAAATGAACGCATGCTGACAGCATTCAACGCATGGAAATGTACATTGAATTGGTGGAGGTTTTCGAAATGTAATGCCAATGAAGGGGAAGATGAATTATGCATTAGGGTTCCTTTCCAGATTAGAAATGAGAGCAGGAAGAACTTAAACGAGCTGAATGTCCTCGAGAAAACGAGAAACATAAACCAGAAGGCTGCTTAATCGAAATCAAGGGAAAAAGTTAAAAAATCGAATAGAACGAAACTCAAACTAGTTCATTGCTCATAACTATGTTCCGTAGCTTACCTCTAATATTAGCGTTTCGCTGCTGGAGAAGGCCAAAATGACTATTTAATAATTTTGGGTCTGTAGGTGTAATTTTTGTTAACATGCAAAATAATGCCTAGCTTATGTTGAAAAACCAGCTGTGCTCCGAGAGCTCTTCATCGTGGGCTTTATGGTACATGAAGCTTTGCCAACAGATAACTATGTTAACCATGTTCCAGTTCATCTCTTACATCAAATAATTTGCTGCTTGCTGATAGGTGCAACCCAAAACGAAGCGGCAGGGGTATTGAAAATGTAGCGAGATTCCTGCAGCTCTGGCACTATTAAAAAAACTTTGCCCAACCCAGTGTCTACATCAACAAAGAAAAAGGTAGCGCGATAGTGCAAAACCAGTAAGTTCTGTCGTCCCTAAAGATCCATATATGGTTATTCTAAATACATTTTTGATAATGATTTTTACGATGTGGGGAAAGGTTAGGCTACTCTATGAAATTCGATTACCTGGTTATTGATGTCAGAGGCATTAATATAGCACAAATAGTTTAGAAGTAAAACTAAAGCAAAATGCTTCTTAATAATTGCAAATCATGTCTCGATGTCGCGATTTACAGTTTCAAAGATCAAAAACGAGCATGGGTGCGCTTGAGCATGAGTGCGTGGTTGATATCAACAAGTAAATGAGGCACCCGCGTATTATTGCCAGTCCATGCAATATACATATGGTGGTCACTCACTTTGTTTTTAGGTTCTCTCAGAAATGGTAAAAGATGAAAGAAAGGCGCGTAAAAACGCAGTTTTCTTACGTATTCAATAGTGGATAGATCTGTCATAACCGTTTCAGATTGCGAGATAGTAACATTAACCTTGATCTTCTTTACGGAGAAAGGGTCCGGAATTTATCTAGTTCGAGAAAGCTCTTAATTCTCAATAATATTATCGAAAAGAAAATAATAGAACCATGCAAATCCATAGAAATTATCAGCAAGTGGAGGTCTGGCTAAATATATTGGCTAATACTTTCACCTTTACTTTTCCGAGCCTATTATTAATACTCGGAGAAAATAATTTGAAAATGCCCGTAGTAATGTCACTTCGTGCGGCAGAATATGTATTTCAATAAACACAGATCATATATATATATATATATATATATATATATATATAATTTCGATTTTAACACTGTTCAAAACAGAC
>MNPL01011407.1:22335-33759 GCA_002081605.1 Tropilaelaps mercedesae
AAACAGACTGAACAAAATGTTTCGAGCTCAAAAACCTGTCGAATATTTCATAAAAATAATATGCTTATATTTTGAAATTTCTCTTTCATTGACTCGCAAAACACACTATAAGAATGAAATGAGACCCCGTCTTCGAAGCTCAGCGCTTCTATTTTCAGACATCTGTCATAGGCGAGGGTTGTTCTTCGCAGGACTAAGCATTCATGCACACATGACTGAGCTTATGACGTCTATTTACGTTTTGTCCGTATTCGACAACCTAACAGCGATCGGATTTAGCCGGTTACGGACACAAAGGGACACAAGATCCTGCATAATATAGATGCTGTATGAAAATATGCCTTAGGTTTGACTATTATACAAATGGCTGATCTGCATGAATGAGAAAGTAGAAGACCTAAAGTTCAATTGTAGTTAGTTGTAACGGATGTTGTAGAAATACATAGAAATGTTATTCATTTTGAGCTTCAAATAGATCGATTAAGAGGCTCGTAAATGCGGCTTGTTTAATTGTGGATTGCATTACAAATTTATAGGACGTTTGTTGTCAGCCATTTGTAGTATTATGCAAGCATTTTAGGCTCTAACCGTGGGAGCCTAAAGATGTCATTTACGTCAGATTTAATCTTTGGCGCCCCTAAGCTTAATATCTTAATCACTTTCCAACTGCTCGGCTTTGTGTGTGAGCCGGCATACTATCTATTAGGTAGATACGTGCGTCAGCTCCATTGTTGAAAGATCATTCATTTATGAGAAACATCGCTCCTTTGTTGGCTTGTGCTCAACTTGGATACGATCAGAATATTCTTCGCCAAAAATACTTCATCCGAAAGTTGCGAGACTGGCGTCGGTGGTGCCTTGAAAATCTTCATCTGGCGGCTTTATTTGAGTCAGCTGTCTAATTGTAAGTGTCATGCATATTTAATTAAAAAGAAAAGAAAAAACTGGTATGCATAGAAAATGTCAGTAGCTGTTCTTGCCGGTCCTCATGTTCGTTGTTCCGTGGAAACAGACCACATGATGGGGTTCTCTTTCTCTCTCCATTTTCGATTTTAAGCGAGAGTCAGTTAATTAATTTTGTGATGGATGCGCTCCTGCAATATTTATGTCGTTTTTGTTAAACTGTAACCTGAACCAAACAGGTCGATTCTCCAAAGTACATCATCCATGAGGAGCAGTTCTTCATTTTGCAAAAAACATAAGCGAATGATAAATGAAAATTTAATGTTAGACTCGAGTTGAATTTGCTGAAATGCGACAGGGACACGCGACCTGAAATTCAGACGCATAGTTTGGCGATTATTAATTATTGTTTTAGCTGCATAGCAAGTCAGTCAGGTCCGTTTGAATGTTCCTGAAATAAATATAATAGAGGAAATATGACAGTGAAAATTAATAATAAAGAAGCTCTACTTAAAAAGTCAACCTAAATGTTGGGTGTATCTGTTCAGCACCAAGTCTACGCACACTTCTCGACGTAAGTGCATTACTTAGATTAGCTTTAGCGGGAAAAAGTTTCAGGGCCATACTCGAATACACTTTAGTCTCCTTGAACGGGAGTAATTTATGAGTTCAGTCTCACCGTAAAATTAACGTTACGGACAGAAGTAACGTTAGTTCTCTTGTTTATTGATTACAGTAGTTAGGCCTACTGGAAAGCCGCTATGGATACACTTCGGCACATAAATAAAGTCATCGCTCGTTATTGGCAAACGTGAACGTTCAATGCAACGGTGGGTCAGTATTAACAAGTTAATTTAGGAATTACAACACTTCTAGTTCAGAGTGGTTTTCGGAAACACTTTAGAAGTCGTTTCAGCAAGGGAAAACATTAGATCAGCTGGATTACGTAATTTGGACCTAGATGGCGAGTTAGGCATGGCACTCCAAGCCTTTCAGGTCATACAGTTATTTCAAACAAAGAGCAATACAATAGCCCGACGACCGAGTGACCGTGTTGAACACGAATGCGTTTAGTGAGCAGACAATGATGGTACAAAACAAGGATTATCATCACAATGGAAATGCTGAACAACCCGGTAAGGCCGGATGTCGAAGTGCTATCTACAGGCCTAATGGATTGGCTATTGGAGACGAAAATACGTGACCAGTTTTCAACCTATTATATTAACTAGCCATTTGTTACTTCGCGGCAATGTCTCCTTCTTTTCCAATGTTTGGTCTTTTGTCCTCTTAGGTTGTGTTCCGAAATGCTGCTTGAACGGATAAAAGCTTCCACATTGCGTCGTAACGTATAAGTAATACGAGGAGCATAGGTACGCGGCTGTCTGTTTCAATGAAGTTAAGATGTATTACATATTGACATGTTTTCATGTCTTCAGAGAAATTTCATTTAACCAGTCGAACAACTATTTAGTAATAAACTAAATTGTGTACACCCATGGGTGAAACTAGACGGAGCTTGTTGTATGTAGTATACAGCACTCACGGATTTAGAAAATTTTGAATATTATTTTTGCTGTTATTAACGTTATTATATCATCAAATCTGTAAATTGATTGCTAAGGTCAAACTAATTATTTGAATACCATATGCTAATGTCAAACCTTCACTAATAAACAAAGACCAAATAATTAATATGTACATATATAAATTTTCAGCATATTACGATTTCAAAAATAGATAATTCGGTAAAGATTATATAGATTATTCGTTAATTATTTATAAAGAAATTATTATACCTCAGAATTTCATGGAATCTCGAGGTTTTTCGAATCTTTCTCCTAGAAACGTCCGTGATGTTTTCGCGGTTTATGCATAAATTCTTCGAATACGAACATTCGTAACCACAAACTTGTAAAAGATTAGCTGACGATATTTTATGTTCCTATGCCTTATATAATTTTTATATTTTCAACTATTCTTCTCTCCGTTACGTATGGTGGATATTACCAGTGCTTAGCAACCGCATGTGTATTTCGCCTAACACAGACTGCAGCAATTTTTGTTTATTTACTCTTCTGTTTGGATTCGTGCAGATTCTGAAATAATTCACACTAGACATCATTCTTATTAAAGTTAGTGAGGAACATTTAGATACACTCAAAAAAACGTGTTTTTATTTTTTGTAGACAATCAAATCTGTTTTTTTGATAAAACGTTCACGCTAGTGTATCATTTTAAACAGTGGCTTAAATTAGTACAAAGTTTTATTGGGAGACAGATACTTATTTGATTTTTGTACAAAAAAAATTAATATGCTCCTTTTTGGACGCCCAACGCTTCTTATTGGTTTTCATAAGAATAACGAGTTGCTTGATTCTTCTTCGTTGACACTTGCGCTAATTTAAACGGAAGCGTGAATAAGCAAAATTGCCTCAGCGGTCTTAGGAAAAATACATGGCTAATGGACAGTCATTACATCCATCACATGTAAAAGAGTAAAAAATAGTTACCAATAAGAAATGATGTCAGTGAACGCGTATCTCACTTCAGGGCTGAGAGAAGTAATCTGATCAAGCATTACAAGTTAATTTTTCGAAATTGATTGAGAACATAAAAAGCTTGAGCATTTGGAATTTAAAAAGTAAAGCTGTTTGCCCTCATCTTTCAAGAGGAGTATATATATATATATATATATATATATATTTGTGAAATAGTTTAAAAGATTGCTTAAGTTTCTTGTATGATTTTACCTGATAACAACTTACAACTATATGTCCTTAGGTGTAAAGGAATGATTGCTATGTGATTGTCTGAGTTTTTTGTGAAATATTCCGCTTTAGGGTTACTCCTTCCATTGGGTATGATTTATTGTCTATTTGTATGTGTGCCGTAAGTGACGGCTCTATCCAGTGAGTATCGGGAAGCCCTTGATAGGAACCATGGGATAATAAAAGCTTAGGGTAAAATTTTAAACGACCATAGGGAGTGACACTGAAGAATTGATAGAACATTTGCGATCCCCTTTTTTTTGTATAGATCAGTAGAACTTCATTGATATGCGCCACAGTATCGCTTGCGAGTGCGCTAGCTTTTGTGGCGTCATTGTCGTATTACTTTTAAAAGGCCCCAGAAAAAGGGGCACCAAAACCACGTCGCAAGACTTTGGGAGACCTGCAAACATTACGGTATATTGGACTGGGTGTTCCTGGAAATTTTGCCCACAATACCGCAATTGTCTCACCAGCTGCGCGGCATGTGACGTCGTTTCGCTGGACTGAGGTGTCGATGTTGTGTAGTTAAAACGTTCGACACACGTCAAAAACAGTCTCACAATAACGTTAAAGGATTGCTGCGTTGTTTCTACTGATGACATCAAAATCTGAAATTGAAAAAGGAAAGAACTCAACATTTCAATTTATAGGTAGCAAATGACTTCGAAGAATAAATCAATAGTCTGGCTTTTGTTCATTGAAGGAAACATACGTAGAGATAAAAAATTACTTCCGAGTGCGAGGCTTTCTTGGAGGTGGCGGAAATAGAAAAAAATGAGTACTATAATTTAAAATATATTTTCACCTAATGATTAAATTCACCAAAATTTCAAAGACATGGTTTCTTTACTTATTTTAGCAGATAGTGAATATTATGGTTTTGCCATATGAATGGTAGGTTTTGTAGCCTGAAGTGAGTCCCGTATGTTATGCTCTATCCGTGTAAGGTTTGTAACCCAGCTGGGTCGTTTTGATCACCGAAGAGGTGCGAATGCAGGTAGAAGCGTTACCTTGGTCGAACACAGTTTTTGTCCAGATTGTCAGTCGCTGCGCTACCGTGGTATGGTATTCCATATAGCTGTGGCCTATCAACATTTATTTAGCATTGAATTATATATTATAAATAAGTATAGTTCCGAGACACGGCTTTGTCCACCAGCATGTTGCATGGCACTTGGACTGATCAGTTTATGAACGCGGTAAAATATTTAAGGCACAAAAAGAACTTGACACGCCTCTTTTTTTGTCGATTGATTTACCATTCGATTTGGGCACAAAATCGACTACTAATTCTAGACTTGGCTATACTTGATTTACTCTGTTCCAAACAAAATGGAATGACGAAACTATTGCTTTGGCTTGTATGTAATGCCATCCGGAGATAGCCAAATAAACGGTGGCCCTTGTAAAGTACGGGGTGGGTCATAGGCAGCCCAATGAAAGTGTCGACCGGCCTGGATCGGTGTCGATAGCAGTAGTACGGTGCCTTCTAGAAGTCGCGCCCATTGTTTGAGCTTCGTTCCCGATGTTCTCTCCGTCGCTGACACCATGCTCTATCCCTCCCCCCGCTTCCTCTCTCCTTCGCCCTCGCGTTCAGAATGCGTTGGTGCGAAAGAGTGCGAGCAGCTACAGAGATAGGAGGCGGCCGGGGCACGCTCTGTGACAAACGAAAACTTGTGACGTGGACTGGTTGTGAGCGGGTAAACTGGCCAGCAATGGCGGAAGGTAGATTGCCAGGGACCTGTCATTGGAGTGTACAAACTCCTCCTTTCTCGTAACAGTCAAACGTCACCAAGGCCTGCGTCTAGGACTCCACGTCCGTGGGTTAGTGAACAACTGCTGCCCTTCTTTGAAGAGGCACGCGGCCTGGATCTGAGCCGTGTAGCATTGTTGGATCCCGCTGTTCTGTTCTTCCCCTTTCGATCAGAAAAGGCTGACTAACTACGAGCTGCTGTGAAGTGAGGACACATACTGAGTAGCAAGAACAGCACAGAAGAGGTTACAAAGCAGAGGAGAGAGCGATAGCGAGGCCGCAGCTGTATGTCAACGACGGCATGGTTGGACGTCGGTGTGTGGTTGAGTTTTAAGTCGGGCACAACGGGCGCGCAATGGCTGAAGGGCCTTTGGCATGACGGACACTTCTGCACCGTTCGGACCAGACCGCTTATCTCTCCGGCAGGACCATCCAGCTCAGCTTTTCCCGGCTCCCTCGACAGCTGGTCGGATTTATGTCCCCTCGTTTATCCTGTCCTGGAAGAAGGTCGACAGCTGCTTCTATTGCTTCTGTTATAGCGCAACGTTTGGATCCACGCGTGACCACGCGGGCAGGTCTTAACTTCAGAGTCGAAATTGGTTATCAATCCCTTATGCCCCAGTAGCATTGGTCCGGTCTGGTGTGTTATTTGATTATACTACGTTGCAAGTCACTTCTCTCTCCCGAGTTTGCTGTATGAAGTTGGGTAGACTATGAAAAGGGGCAGGGGAAGTTGGATTGTCTCGGCTCAACGAGAACTGAGCGGCCCATTCGGTCCTGCAAATCGCATTTGTAAAATACTCGGACCCTCGTAGTGAAATGTGTCATAGCTTAAACGTGTGTGTGTTTCATAACATTTTAGTAAACTATTAAATCACGATTCCCTTCTCTTTGACACCTCGAAGCGCATGATAGACCCATTGTCCAAATATAACGAGGTGCATCAATCTACGTACTTGGCTGAATACAGCGTATATCCTTTGTACATTTAGTCGCACATTGCATACTTGACGGCCGTACAATATCCCGGAGCAATATTGCACAGTCATCGCAGTATGAGCTCTTGACAAACGGGAATAGGTGTTAGTGGATATAACGCAAGGCCATCGATGGAGATAAGGGATGTCAATACTTCCCGAGGTGGCACAACGCTATTTTTCAAAAAACAACGCGGAAGCACATTCGTTTCGTATAAGCCTCATTTTAAAATGTTTCTTAATCATCACTTCATCCATAAAAACGTTCGGCTTATTGCTAGGGAAATCTTTTATTAATTTTCTTTTATCTTATCCTCGTAAGCCAACTTCTTTCGTTTGTTTTTACAGAGCTGAGGCCAGTTGCATGAAAGTGACTGCGTGAGTTTAACATCTCGGCTTGCCAGCTTGATGTTAAATTACTACTCTTATAAATGACATTGGCATATTGTTTTGTAAATAGATATTCACAATGGCATGTTTATGTTCGACAGGAGCGAATTTTATCTCTCTAATAAAAGTAAAATACTTCGTGGGGTCAGAACCTACCTCGCATTGTCCTCGCTATAGACCTACGGGCTCGGTGGAGACCATCTTGAATGCTCTAGGATAGGCCGGCTCCCTAACAGCCTCGGCAGCAAATGCCAATATTATTTGTCCATGCCATTGACAAAGTCTGTTACACTACCATTGCTTGGCTATTGGCATTCGCCCATCGGCAAGGAACAGAACATGCAAGCGTTTAATGGTGCACGGATGTATAATAAATAGATTAAACTAAAGTCGCCTACCGCCGTAATGGTGCCTCTCGTATTTTTCTGGCAAGTGGAGACACGTTGTTTGGCAAAAGTTCGGGTAATATGGGCAAAGTTCAATCGAAGTAGTTATCTGGTACGTGACTAAGTCCAAATTGTCGGCTAAAGTGGTTTGCGCTTTGCTTCATCGACATCAATTCTTGCGCTCTGTAAGACGCCTCAATAACAACGAGGACGGTAACCTGCGGGGCAGTTGTTGACTACTGGATGTGTTATAGCAAGCTTAAATTATTAACGCAAATCGTTGAGCGAGTTTCCGCTGTACGTGCTTAGCTCATTTGAATCCTAGCAGATGTGACGAAGATCAGCACAACACAATCCTCATCAAATAGTTTTGGAAAACTGAGACGACCATTATTATAGGGCAACGCCGACGACAAGTAAGACAAAGTAGGGCATATATAAAATCGGAAATTAATTAGGCGGGAGCCTATCTTCCGAGTTTTGTAAGTATGTTTCTCCATCGCCGAAGCGGTCGTTTGCAAGGCTTGGGCCGCCGTTATCACTGTCAGAAAGCTACAGCAGGAGAATTCGCTAGTCTGTCTGAAAAGTGAAAAGCGTAACACAATTTCAACCTATTGAACAACCTGAATTGTAGCAAATTCCCGTAAGTCACGCATACACAACCATTTGTTTGAAAATGCAAACACGTCAGTGCGTGTTTGTTAATCATAAAATATGCCCTGGTATCAGATCCTGTGCTACCTTTTGATGAAAGCGGCTTATTTCTCTGGAGTTCGTTCGTGTTAGTCATCGAATTAAATGCAAATCAAAGATGATTAAAAAAACTATGACATTCATACCATCCGTTACTAAAATATCAACACGTACCATTGACTGACAACTCTGTCTATTGCAGTCTGAGGACTTATTTTATTTTTGAAAGCTGACCATCAGTCAACATTTAACTTCCACGGTAGCAGTTTTTGCATTACTTCGTAAGACGGACCCCATATAAAGGTAAATGTGCACCGGCGGGGATCGAATTCGTGCACCTACGTGTCTCCTCCAGTCGCAAGGCGCATACGAATGCATCAAGCCACTGAGCTCGACAGTCTGAGGACCTATTGATCAGATGTAACATTTAAAAATAACATCGAGTGAGTGAACGGTACTCTGGGCGCGTATTTGGTATGCTATGTATATATATAAACACAAGTTCTAGAATATCGCCCAGCACTGACGACTTTTACCTAATTTAGCGCGGGCACGTTTGAACTCTCTTCTAGGGTAAATTTGTTTTGGCAACTAGTAGACAAAGGGTTTGGCAGATACTTTTGCAGCAGCTGTTTGAGTGATCCGACTGCTCTGTGTGGGTTTTAATACGTTAAGCTAAAAATAGTGTGATAAACAGTGAGTCGATCTAATGAAGATGTAACAAGGGATCATAGTCGCCTTTTACTGCAAGTAGATTACTCGAAGCTATCAATCTTATACGGTGTTTGCTACGCTCAGCATATGCTTATAACGCGTTATTGTCTGATTCGGCTGACGGCCAAGACAAAAGGTTTTTGAATTTCGTGACAGTAAAAATGGACGTGCAGGTTTACCTGTATCGATATTTGTAACATGGAAGCGGTTCGCTCATAAATTATGTGATTTATTTTAGACGAGAAAAATGTTGACAGGAGCAGCTGACAAGCCGGATCTAGCAGTAAACGCTAAATTTTAATTATAGAAGTCTAAATATATGCTTATTGTTTAATTCTTGGAAGAATCGATAACGGAACGCGCCATATTTAGAAAAGAATTTCTCAGGTATTCATACAGATTCCATGCCTTAACAGAGATGCATGCTTACGTCAGAATATCAAAGAAAGCATATCTTATAAATTATTTTGTCTGGGACAGTATACACTATTTCATACCCGGGTCGACTCGCTCCTTTAACTTTTCTTTACTCTACATCGGGCTTCTTACTAACTTCAGATCTGGATCTGATGGGCCATATCTTACTCAAAAAATTAACGGCGAGAGAGTTGAGGTATATCTTCGCGCTATGAAGGTGAGTCTTTTGGGGTTCGTAGTAGAGAAAATGCCTAACACTCGGTTTCATTAAATGTTATTATTTTCAAACAAGCGAGTTCACGTGAGCAGTTGACTCAGATAAGTAAGCCAGCACTGTTTACTTGCACTGGTCTCAACGGCCGTCTTACAATTCTGCCAGCATATCATGGATAAAATCACTCGACCCTTATCAAACACTAGCAAAAATCATATCGCGGTCGGAAATGCAAAGATTTCTTGAGCATTTTTCGGCCGTGTAGTATACTCTGTTATTTTGTTGTTATTATCCCGTTGTTATTGTTCCTTCTACAAGATCTCCTGCTGTCCTGAAGGACGCTTTCGCCCCAAGCCAAACTTTGGTCAGAAGTCACGATGTGTTGACAGCACAGTTGTGTTGATGGGGTGTAGCGACTCAGCTGGCTTAAGGTTTTCATAAGATGAGTGTGGATACTGCTTTGTAAACCTCCAGTACCGTGATAATTAGAAAATAAAGGAGGTGCTTCCCTTACGTCAAATACAAGCAAGACTGCCAATAAAAA
Source organism: Tropilaelaps mercedesae (assembly GCA_002081605.1). Classification (NCBI taxonomy): domain Eukaryota; kingdom Metazoa; phylum Arthropoda; class Arachnida; order Mesostigmata; family Laelapidae; genus Tropilaelaps; species Tropilaelaps mercedesae. The sequence continues at coordinate 32,101 of MNPL01011407.1, forward strand.
GATGCTTTTAGGATCTCTTCCAAACGGAGGCGACTTGGACGGCCTGTAAACAAGCTGTACCGATGGTACTCGAAGTTTGGTCCAGATTAATTCAAACGGACCTATGAAATTTCTAGAGCAATACTGCTTTTTGCAGTAACGGCTTCTGACATATCAAGGGCAATAGTTAGCACTTGCGGTCGTTTATCAACGCCTTTTTCGGGCGAAGAAGAACTGAGCTCCTTACCTCGTTCAAAATGCGGGCGAAGTGTTAGAACTTTCGGATATACGAGCAAATCGAGCCAGATTTTTGCTACGGTTAGCACAAAGACTATGGTTCCTCTTCAAGTCCTGAATGATATTTAATCAGCGCTAACATTCATCAGCGATTTTAGGACGCTTGAGTCCACTAAGGTATTTTGGGCGGTTAAAGCCACAGGGGTTTCCAAAAGGTGGCTAAAACAGATTGCGACGATTATAGGTTTTACTTTTGACCAAGCGGTAAACTTATTCTTGAACAGTGTAAGAATAGTCCCTTTGTTTAGAAACCGCAAGTGTCTGGGGAAGTACCATCCAATCTCGCTGATCGACTACCTGTCGAAGGTATTTGAGAAAGTACTACAAACTGACACAGACCAATATATACCGTCCGTTAATCTTCTTTAAATTTGGCAATCCGATTCCAGTACTGATCGACCTAGGAAGTTCGCTTTTGTTCACCTTTTCCAGACGATCGCTAATTCCATGGAAAGCAGCCAACTTTGCGTAAGAGTATTTTTGGATGTTTCTGCCGCTTGCAACTGTCTATCTCACATTTTACTTTGCAAATCTTGATACCCCCTGTTATTAGCCAGTTTGGCCCATATCCCTCGGACTGCGAGCAAGTTGTCAGGATTGGTAAAATTACACCCTTCTGATTGACTGTGAATACAGGAACACCGCAGGCATCCATTATCAGTCCTTGTATGTTTATAATCCCGTTAAACTTCGCCAGCTTAGAAATCTCAGCCAGCAGTAGATGTAGTTCGTAGTTAAGACTTTCGCAAGGTTAGGTTTGATTATCAATGATACAGACGGGACTTCCGTCGTTTAGACCATCTCAAGGGGGTTTAATTTTCCGTGGCCACTCCACCACTTTCTCAGTCAGTGAAGTGCTTTGGTTTATTCCTTCGGAAGACATTGGATTGGCAGGATCACTTAAGCACCCTCTTGTGCAAATGTTGCGCTCTTATTGCGGCGATTCGTCGTGTGAAGCAAATGAGGGTACGCTTTGAGAACTCGTTGTTGACCTATAAAACGTTGTTGTTTCACCGTGCTCACAATCCGAGGTAGATGCCATGAAGGCTATTTCATAAGTGCGAAGTCATCTAAACCGCTAAAATTTTAGTGGTGATGGGCAACGTTTCCGGAACTGCATTGCTGATGTTTTTATCGAATTCAATTTTCTTTTCCTCAATAGGATCGGCATGATTCAAATCACTTTTGTGCCGCCAACTTGTTCAAAAGTATCGCCCCCATCAATGCCAGAGTGAGAAACATACCCTTCCATGTAATTTAATTTATTAGGCCATTTACCGTTTCCGAATTTCGAGCATGAAATGAGGAAAGTCGTCAGTACTAGGTATATTTATTATTATATTATTATTATTATATATATATTATTTATATATATATATATAT
>MNPL01011414.1:7686-30202 GCA_002081605.1 Tropilaelaps mercedesae
CTGTGCAGTTTAAATTGAAACGTTTCATAACGAAAGTGTCGGACGGACAACGGACAGGTTACCAAAGTGAGATTTGCTTGCAGACGCGTCGCCGCGTGAGCGGCACCTACATAGCGGCAAGTTTCAAGCCGTTCGTTTTATAAGAAGTGTCCATATATAACGACGCCTTTAAGCAGAAAGTAGGTCAGCCGACATATATATATATATATATATATATATATATATATGGGACGTCAGCAGCAATACAGGACGCGCGATTCTTTCGGCACGCGATTATCTCACCGTTCCATGTAGCTTAGCTTTATTATGACCTCACCCCCTGACCTCATCGTGGCTCTGTAATCTCGGTCGTTAGAACTCAGCCCAAATATTCGATTTCATCAGGCAAAGAACGACGCCTACGCACCAACATCAAGGTGAGGCCCCTGGCTGGCCTCTTCAGGCCTTCATGCATATGTGAACGTCGGTTGGCCTATTCTTAAAGGACAGTGAAAATCAATTTAACGAAGCCATTGCTGCGGCTGCTTTAGCGTTTCTGCCTTTGGACCATTCGGATAGAACGAGCGTGAGATCGGAATTCATTTCGCATTCAGTGAGATTTTTGTTTTAGCAAACGAAAAACCCAGATTTTGTGAACGCTTTCCGTGCGGCTCCCTCATTTCTGTGTCGCTTGTGATGGTGACAAGCTTGAGTAACGGCTTCTTCTAGTATTTTTTTCTGTTTAATGGATGAATTCGTTTGTTTGTCGCCGAAAAAACGCGGCCATGTTTCCGCATCTTCGTATCGTTAGTGCGACGACTAAAACCTGATTTGTTGCACCACGACGATTTTTTGTCCACAACGATTTTGCCGAATTAGCTAAATATCTTCTACAAGCTTGTGCAGCGTCTTCCGCTCTAACAGTGTCCAAAGGCGTCTTCCGCTCTAACAGTGTCCAAAGGCGTCTTCCGCTCTCGACTCTGCAGTTCGTCCAACTACCGGAAGGCGTCTTAGTTAATCTCACAACAGCGGAACTCGTTGGCTGTTGGACTCGACGGCACGACGGCTCGAGTTTTTCTTCATGTCCAGCCGTTTAAGGCCTTGCCAGGCTGTTGTCGATGTTTGCACTGGCCCCTCGTCCCTCGTAATCTCCGCGTGTATTGGCCATTTGGACTCTGAGCTATGCGGCATACGGCAGCCAGGACCTCTCTCTCTAGTGGGCGATCTATTTCATTGTTTCCAGTGTGGTGGCTGCATTGATTTCCATTATCGCCATGACGCTGATGTCGCCTCGAGAGCTTCCGTACCGCTCGCGCACGCTAACACATGGATAGGTCACGACGACCCGTTCGTGTGTTTTTCAGGCTTCGGACGCGCTCTTCCAGAACTTCGCGAATTCTATTCGAAATCACATCTGCTAGAGCGCTTTCTTACCGTTCGCCCTGGCATGTTCAACAACCTTCGTGTGCTGTCATGCCGGTGAATGTCTGAATGTTTCTGAAATTGTGCTTGAATTCGCCATCTTCTCTACCCCCTCCTTCTTGTCCCTCATTTTTGCCGGTCGTCTGAAACGCTACTGATTGCGGTCGCGTCTTCGTGTTTGTCTGAATGGCGGTGAGATATTCTGTATTTGTCGAAATCTTCTACAGCGTCGTCATTCGCATAAACATACACACACACACACACACACGATGGCTCCCAGGGAAAAGATAGCGAGACGCAAGAGGTTTTCCTTTTGCCAACATCCCGTTCCCGTCTGACGCAGCATTCATGCGAGTGTATTCATCACAGTTGGGATGAGGGGTGATGGGAGTGTGGTTCGGAGGTGCTGATGGGGGAGGAATCTGTTAGTCACAGTTGGTGTAATGGCCGCGAGTGCCGTGGTGGTCGCAGGCTTTCTACATCGACGCGCCATGTTTCTAACTTGCCAACGTAAGGCATAGCCGGGAGCCGGCGGCCTTCCTCAAGATGGCGGCTGCGACGTTCGGTCGACGACAAACGAGTGATCTTTTCGTGCTCCTACGGCGTCGTCTTAGTCGAACTTAGCCGTCGCCTGGCCGTTGTCCCACGAACGGAGACGGCTCTCGTCGCGGCATCCGCCAGCGACGTTGCGACGACGATTGCTGGCGTTGGCGCCATTTCGTTGCAATGGCCAACCCGTGGCGCGAGTTCGAGGAAGACTCACCGCGGTGAGGCTGGGGTACGACTAAGAACGAGGATTGCAGCAGAGTCGCTTTGCATCGTTCGGCCTAGCGCGCTTCGTCATTAGTTCGCTTAGCCGACGCCAGCCCGCGGACGATTCTGCAGACACAATTCATGTCGCCGACACCAGCAACAATAGTCGCGTCGACAACAACATCGACAACCGCGGGAACGAGTCATCAACGAGCTGGAGCCACAACGGCCCGCCGGTGCCGACATGATCTGCCTGTCAGGGAGACATCAGCCGTCGCTCGAGCTGAAATGGCCCCCGCTGATGGGGTGGTCAGGGGTGGGCAGCGTTGACAGTTGTCGCACACTCGAGCAAGCACACAGACAGACACACGCGCACACACAAGCTCATGAGCGACTGGATTGGTGACGGCGACTTTTTGCTGTTGCTGCTGCTGCTGCTGCTGCTGAAGCAGAAAGTAACGGCTGATGGCGATGGTGTGGCAAAGTTGGATCGGCGGCGGCGGCGGTGGCGTCGTGTGATAACGCCTGTTCCAGAAGCCGCACAGCGGATTGGCCTCCGGGCCCTGCGACAGACAATGGCCGACGACGGTGACAAGGAATCTTCCGGCTGGCGTTGTTTTCGTATTATGACGAAAAGTTCGTGTCAGCCCTGGACGGGCTAACTGTTAAAATCGGGCAGGATTCGGCGCCAGGGAAGGAGTAGGTGGTCTACTCTGTATGAATGCATTCACGAGCGCCTTTGTTTGTTAGGCGATACAGCATCGCTGGCAAATAAAGGCCAGTTACGCATCTGACGCTTCCTCAGCCTGCTACATATAGGCCATGAAACACGGTAATTGAAAACGCAGTTTCATAAATTCAACAAAAAAATTACCGCTTCGAAAAGAACGTTCACGTATAAAGCAATGCAGGATCGGTTTACATTTTTCTTAGGTATTTTTCGACACTCACCTAATAATACCTGCTGGTTATATAGTATGCATACAACATCGTTAAACGCAATACAAAAATGATCATGTTGATGCATTTCATGCTTTGGAATGATTTAACGTCGCACATGTGCTTAAGTAAACGCGCGTCAGTTCCTTCATTTTCGGTTTTTCATCCGGCTGTAAATTCGCAGAAAAGGTCTCATCCTTGGCAAAATGGCTCACACGGTATCGACTATCCCTCAAATGAGAACAAAAATGAACGGCTAAATCCTCTAACGGAGATATTTCGGCCGTGAACATGATCGTTAAAATACGATACGGCATAGCGTCAGCGCAGCGTTTTCTGGAACTGAGGTTTGGGGCGGTATTTGGAATCCTTTTCGTCCTGCTTCCGTCTCGTTGAGACGACGCTCATGTTCGACCTGTTTTACCACCTATTCGAGATGCGACGTGAAAACGTCGTGAATTCGAGAAAACATTCACAACTATTTGTCTTGTTTATTGTGACTCTACTTCCGACAGGTGATCATCGTTCTCTCCTCTTTTCGTATGTCTCTGCAGAAATGCTCTGCTAGAATATATTTCTGATGACTAAACTGTTGGTTACATAATCTCGTTCACCATCCACATAGAAGTCCTTCTGCAGGAAGTGCACTATGTTAAAATAGCACTATTTTGTCCTAGCTTGGCACCTAGGTCCGTTTTGTCAAGGTCCCCCCTCTCTCTCTCAGTTAAGTGCTTTGACCAGAATTGATACGATTATTTCATTATCTTGGGCGACCCAAGGGCCACTGCAGTATTCACTTCGACGTCTCTCTCGCAACTTCTGCCTTTCTGTCGAGACGTGCACCCATAAAACGCACGTGCACACACATTTTCCCCATTTTGAGTGTAACGCGCCAAAGGCTAATTACGGTGACACTATCAAGAGCGGCAGCTGACGTAAGCGCGTAATCGACTGGCTGGCAATGACATCGACAGATTTCCCCATTCGTCTGGCCCCATTTAGGTTTCAGCCATTTCCCCAATGTGATATCCGTCCACCACGAGAAGCGCACGGCCTGTCGCGGCGTCACGCCCCCTGATCTCGTATGCGATTGATTAAAATGACGCAGCCAACAACAGGCTCCATTGAGCCTTCACCGGCCGGTGACTCCTGACGCATCTTCGCGCGCGGTGATGTTGTAATGCGGCAAAGCCAACGACGAAATATGCCGTCGCTCGTGCTTACGAAGTGCCGAATCGAATTCAGTTAGGCGGTCGTCGGCGTCAACGCGTCACGGTAAACACTGGCAGCCGTCATTATCATCATTATGTGGCGGTCACCCAGAGCTGCGTTTCGCGTTCGGGTCGGCGTTTCATGCGACTTTTTTTTTTTAGCCCGTTCATAGACTAAGAATTCGTTTCAGCTTTTTGTCGCCGATGAGTTCAAGCGACGAGGGTGGGCAAAAATCCATCGTTGAGATGCCGAGAACCCTGTTCGAGTCTGGAAAGAGCCATGGGTATCGGTAATTTTTAATAGTATGAAAAAAGTTACTGTTAAAATTCAATAGAGTCATCGTATAGGAGAGTGGTAAGGTAGCACCAGACTCGTTACCAAATTTAGTTTCTTTTTTGTTTCTCATTCGCGTTTCGATGCGGCTTTCAAATCATGCAACTCAAGTCATAAAATGAAATACCGTGAGAACGTTTTTTGATGAAAAACTCATGGAGACATCTAAAGCTTGCAAATTAATTGAAGAACCCAAATCGGTTTATGGCCTTTGATGGATTTTCCTTAGTAACAGTTAAGCATTTGTCGTTGTAGCTGCATTTACTTGCTTTGGTCATTTCTTATTTTACATTTTCTTCACATGCAAAATCCATCCAATGTTCATCTAACGTTCATTAATGTTCATTCAACTCTTTGTTCACCGTGAGATCCCTTAATAATCTTTAGGCGCGCTAGGACGATGAAGCGTCATTGTCCGTTCCCTCGCGTCCTATCAGCACAAAGCTTCGTGAGAATGGCGCCGTACAATCTTCAGCATTGCGTTGTAGACACTCAGCTTTTCGTGTTTCGAATAATTTTCCGCCTCGAAAAAACGTCGCGGGCAAAAAACAAACAGAACTCAAGCCAACCACTACTGCCGTGCAATAGAACGACGCGTGAGCACAATTCACAACTACCCCACTGATCGATACGACAATCGAATTAACGTTCGACATTCATATTTCCCACCTCAACATGACAGCTCCACGAACTTCCGAGTCCCACTGGGGGAACGTTTTCCCTCGCCAATTTTCCCGCTGTCCGTGTCATCGCTACGAATGGCATTTAGCCGCTGACCGTAGACGCGCGCATAGCCGTCAACGGTGCAGTAAATTGGCCCAGCTGACCATGCTCCGAACGCCGGAGCACTTCTAGCTCTGACGGAGCACTTTCATAGTTGTCCACTTACGTATCGGACCGTCTGATCTTACGTCTGATCCTTACCCGGTCAGCCAGCCACCCCTCCGTCCCTGTCACAGCCATTGCCCTTCAATGGTCAATTGCTGTTGCGTAATGTGACGCCTACAATTTTACGGCGCGTCACGACGGCCGTTGGAGCCATGAGTCCACCGGGCAGCAGCTGGAAAATCGTCAAATATTGACTCTGAAATTAGCACTTCGGAGAGGTGATTCGGTGCAGAGACACAACGAATAATGAGGACGATGAGGCAGTTATGTTCGTCCGTCGGTGAGGGGCAGGCCGACCTCGAATTTCGGCCGCCGATCAAATTGTTGTGTGACGGCCGCGAGGGATAGACCGAATAGCAAAAGTTAATGTAACCGTGTGTGTGTGTGTGTGTGTGTGTGTGTGTGTGTGTGGAGGCTAATAGGAAAACAGAAAAGGAATGAAAAGCGAAAAAAGAGAGGAAGGGGAAATTGAGTGATGGGAGTTTCGTGATGGGGGACGATGACGACCATTTTCGTCGAACTGTCGTTACTGTCGAATGAAATTCGAAGTATTTTCGTTTGTATTTAAGCGAGTGTTCGGTACAACGAGAAGTTCAGTCAGAAATAAGCTTCCGGCGTGAGGTAAGGCGGAAGCGAGTAGAGCGAAAAAAAAAATTCGTGAAATAGCGTTACGAAAAGCTCACAAAAGGAAAAAAGTGATAGGCTTAAAAAAATGTATCCCATTTTTTACGAATGGTCAGGGCATCGGCGAGTTCTGGATTCATAACGTACCTAAGGCACAATCATTTAGTAATATACGTTGCATCTTTAATAATAGCGCACCACCAAATTTTAATGTGTCGCGTTAGTACGAGTACCACTTTTTATTTGTACGATGCTCGAAGAAATCCCGGCCATGCCACAGACAATTAGTTTGACGGAGATATTAAAACTGAGAGGTACCACATCCAACGAAAAAACCACATAAAGTACCTGCAGGAATGGGGTGACGAGAAGACTAAATAAGCGACGAATTCTGACGAAATTCTGACGAATTCAAAATCACCTGCTCAAAACGCCAGTAACCGCCATCGATGTGGCCTAGGTGGACCTTCGCTGAATGACTGGAATCGTTACTCAATCAGACATTTCTATACAGCGATTCCACGGCCAAACACGACATCCGGAAAACACTTCTCCGGAAGGCGTAAAATGCGTTCTGGAGAACTGGAAACTGGTTAGGTAACTAGAACCACGAGAGGAATGTATTAAATATGGCCGACAACAATATCGACCCGGTGGACACTTTCGTGAGGAGATTATCTAGCGCAATTTGCACATCGTTATTTGAGCATCCGTAGGAGTATACGATTAGGGCTAACAAATAATAGCTGCCGGCATATACGATTATGCTACAGTTGTAGGGAAACCCTGTTGTTTTCGCGTATTTCTTTCGGTTCATGCAATTGCAATGGCTGCTTGACACACAAATTTGATGTTTGTACGGTTTGTAAATGGCACTAGGCTGTACCAATTGTAAATTTAATAGCGTGTTCTTAACGGTCAGTTGGCAAAAGCTACGACTTACCGATTTCTATTCAATCAGTTATACGTTATTTAATTGTTTGGCGTCGAATATTGCATAATTCCTTTCGGTTCGCTCGCCTAATCCAAGGTAGGCGCCTCTGGCAAACTAGGTTTGTATGACGTATAGTTTATCCACGGCACAACATTAGTCAGCCAGTTCTCCAGAACTCTCAGCAACAGTTCTCGGGTCATGTTGCTAACCTGGTGACATTAATAGGCGAATAGTAAGCAAATATCATTGTGATATATATTGCGAACAGGAAGCAAAATTTTGAGCAGCGTAACGCTACGCGAATCTAAACTGGTCAGGTAATAGCGCCGCGTGTATTATGCGTCATAGATTAAAAACGTCGATTATTTTTCACCGTTCATTGTCTAGTCGAGGCGAGCATCAAGAATCTTAAAGTCGACTCTAGTGTAGCAGCTTACAATACCCTGCCCCCGAGAGTATTCCTCAGAAGCTGTTCGCAACGATGTTTTGCATTAATTCCTTTTGCATTTGTGTAAGCTCAATGAAAAGTCCCGACATCCAACTGTAGTCGGACATAAATAGATACTTTCAGTTGGCATCAATTTCTGATAAATTCGGTTTTTTGTCGCTTCAAAACAAAAGGTACCCATTAGTTTCATGGTTTATGTGCTTAATCGAGAAAACTGCTTCAACTATGATTGCTTTTTCTTCTCTGGTGCAGCTACATTTGAAATATTGGGGTAATCTTGAAAGCAAAATAGAACCTCGACATTTCCGTGAAAGTGGCATCCTATATAAACGCCATACTATGAAAGAGTCTCTATAAACCCGTTGAGATACACTGAACATGTTGTGAGGTCTTTATATATTCTGAAAACAAATATACGACAAGTTGTGCAGCGCGCACTTGTAGACAATTTGCGATAAAACGGGTGTGCGATAAGATTTAGCGGCACCAGAACTTTCACGTAAATAACCTGAGTAGCTTTCGAGCAATGGAATTTCGCAAAAGACCGGTAGCGACGACCACATCGCTTCATAGATCCGTAACTTGCGGACGGCTAAATTAAATGCTATCTTTTAAGCCTTGACTGAAAACAAGCTTCAGGATATTCGTTGATCGCCAAAAGACATTCCTTTTATAACACAAAAAATAGCGACGCTTTTCAAACTGGTATTCTACTTAGACGAGTACAAGGCGCCATTTCAAGGCACACCATCGGCTAGTATTTGCTTTGATATATGCCCAGAAGTTTACCCTGGATTTACCTCTGACCCTGAAGCTGGACCACGGCAGTTGAAGCCGAAAATTGAACGTGTTGGACTTATCAAATCGTCAACGAGCAGTACAAGAAACTGATATGACCCACTCAAGTTAGCGTTTCTTAGGCCAAGAATAAACTTAGCAGACGTATTTCCCGAAGGCTGAATGATTGCCATTTCCTCAAACGTTCTTCAAATAGTAACGTGAATTAAATCAAAGAAAACTGTTACGACCTCATTAAAAAACCTCGCGTGTATCTACACGAACGCCGAACTTACAGCGCCCCCTGCCGGCGGACTGCAAAAGCGGAGCTATTCGAACTGAAAAGGGTTCGCTTTGTTGCCACGTGGTGGCGCTACTCGTTCACTGTGTCAGCTTTGTCGAGTGACTGTCGTTTTTTAGACTGCAGCATGAAACACAAACTGGGTGAGCTATAAATTGTTTATAGCAATCTATAATGATTATTTAATATATATCGATGCATATTTGGCCATCGTTTGCTAAGAATACGGTTTCATGAAATATAGGTTACAAGGCCGTAATCTATATATGCTATGATTAGAATTCACACTGTGAGAAGCTTTACAGGTTCAAGTTAGCTTTAGGGCAGCATTTCTTCTAACGTAACGCATAGATATTAGTGTGAAAGCATGCCCCGATGAACTCAACGAAAGTATTGCTGAAGTATGAAGACAGTTATTGAAACGCGATGTCTTATTTGCACGAATTATCTCCTTGCATGCAGTTATCACCTTTTGGGAGAAGCTCATACGGAGAATGCTATGGCTACCGTGGGAATAATCGAAATAAAGTTTTCGTAACGTGTAGTGAAATCGACTTTTATCTCAAAGAGAATTCATTCATTTTACTTGAAAGAACAGATTCATGTTATACCATCAACGCAGAACGTGATCATTTTATGGAGCTATGCGAACGTAGTATTTCTTCGGCGCTTTTCAAAAATCTACTGAAGCTTTTTCTGTCTAGATTATTTAGAAACATCTGTACTCCGTCCGACGCATATTGCGGTAATGGGTATGCCGTTATCTGACGGCTATTCGGGTGTTCTAGAGTTCTGTAGAACGCAAACGATGGTTGCAGTCAAAAATTATGATGAGGCTATGTTTTAGAAGGCATTGGACACGTGCAATAGCAGAGTCAAAGTTTGCCCAAAGCTCGGACGAACATTTACTCAGTTAGTAACGTAGGAACTTCTTCTGACAGATACGGACATACAGTTAATGAGATGCTTCACAAGCCGCTCGAATATATAGTAAAATCGCCGGGACTTCTGCAATACCTCATAGTTGTTCGAATATGAGAAGTTAAAAAATTCCTCTTTAGTAAGGACTTAAAAATTGTTGCAAACATTCGATTCGTTCAAACAGCGACGGTTAGAAAAAAACGAATCAATGTGCATCATATAAAGTTATCGCGGCTCCTTATGAGACTATCGTTTTACGAGTTTTCAACTATAGAACACAAAGTACCTAGTCATATTCTTCCAAGCTACAAATTCGAATTTCTAAGTTGCGTCCGTATTCTGCCCATGATGGCGATGTCGATTCTGATTACCGTGGACACGGTAGATTTCTGGAAAACTAACAACGTTCTCTTCTTAAGCTAGCGTACGAGTGCCCTTCTCCATTACTATTTGCAAGCCGAATATCGGAAAGGCAATCATAATTCAATGTTATTAAACTCTTAATTGAAAATAAATTATTACTACGATCATCATCATCATCATCATCAGTGAAGACCAATCGACGTACTAATAGATTAGATGTGTCACACGACGAAGCGACCACAACCAATCGGTAAGCGAGAGAAAAGATTTGCCTTCTCTAATCGATGTAACTAGTTCTATGAACAATTTGGGCGTCACCATAACGACGTCGCGTAGACGGACGTGTTCATGCGGATGTGTCTAAGCTCCCGTCAATCGCGCGGCAATTGACGAAGTTCTCGTTGACAAGCTATCAACACCGGAGCCACTCCAACAGCGAATTGCGGACTCAAGCACGAAAACAAAACGTGCCCAGTGCGTCGGCAAGCCGCTCGTCTACGAACGAGTTCGCAGACGGGGCCGTTTTGTAACCGCAGCCAGCATTCGCTACCGAAAATTGCTCATTTCGCCGTTGGAGAAAAACTGGTGATTCCTGCTGGCCGGGAGTCTGCTGGCCGGGAGTCTGCTGGCCGACTGTCACACTTATAGAATTCTATAATCGCATCGTATCGCTTATCAGGCACGCACGGCGCGTTGAGTAACAACCGTGCGTGGCCGCGTCAAGCTAATGAGCTGCCAGCAGTGAACTGATGTTAAAATGCGAGCAAATCACATTAATCTTATCGATGTTGGTGATTGAGTATTGGCACCGTACGCGTACGAGAATACGTCGTTATTGAGAAGATTGGCTGCGGCCGTCGACGGAAGACCTGTTCGCAACGATGCTAACAAAAGTTTTCATGAATACGCGACGGTCGGCTCAGACGAAGAACGAATCCGATAGAATGCCCTAACGTGAGTTTAGTTGGCCCTAGGGTCGTGTTTGTGCCGACTGGGTGGGACCCAATCGACTGAAGGGTTACATATGACCAGCAGTAAGAGTTGTTTGAAGTCGTTTGAAGGCTTTGTCGGTGCTAACTTCAGGAGCGAAGTTAGATAAAATAATTGCAGTCTTCACTAGTTTCGCTGAAAGGATCAAACTGGCCAGGAATGGCGAATGGATTTTTGATTCGCCCGCCAGAGCGAAGCAGGCAATGCGCAATATGCGGCTCTGTGTCACTTATGTTTCGTCATAGACTCCCTTTATAGTAACACTAATATTTCAAGTATCTTTTTTTCGGTGATTTAGCTACTTGCACCAAAATATGGACCCTAACAATCTAAGCAACGAAAGCTACAACTCCGTCGAACAGTATAATAGACTGGTACGCATGTAAATGTAACTGCTATTTTCGTCTCGCATGTTCGATTTGTTTGTCGAACAACGAAATCGTCTCATCCATTGGTCTCTGCTATTGGAAACAAAACACACTAATTGCGGCTGCGGAAGCAGATACGTCACCATGGCCGAAACAATTTCGTGCTTAGACCGAACTGATGAAACAATCGGATTTCTTCCCGATACACTTATCAACACGAAAGCAGCATTTTGTGGCAACATTCGTTCGAACATTTTCGCTATAAGAAGGCTTAGTGTTGTTTTGGATTTTATATATTATAATTCGTTCACCCAGAGAATATTCCCATCATTGTGAGATCCTTTCCATGAGCAGATACTTTAGAAACTCTCGGTATGAACTCGTAATGCTATGATGGTTTCGATTTACGTATTTGAGAAAGTCTAGCAAAAGTATTTTGAAAATATCTATATGCGATGTCCTTGATCGAGACATTTTTCTCGCTTCGGAACCGCTTTGACATCGGTTCGAGTACCTCAACTGTAACGCGGCTAGAGAGAGAGACGGAGTATTCGTATACATTTTCGCCTACCTGATCCCATGAAGCGTCACATTTTTACAGGCAGCTCCACTGGCTAGTCAGGTTCTAGTTTTTCAGCTATCGGCTAGAACGAAAGGTTCTAAAACCCTTTGATGAAACTAACAACTGGCGCTGATCTGCTCGGCATTGTTCTCGTATTTCGTAGCTAACTATAACTTCCGTTACGTTCGCGCCACTGTAGAAGTCGTTTTCGAATTATTCTCAACTGCCCCGAGCGTAGGAAGAAGATAAGACTCAATTTTCAAGAAGTAGAACCAACTGACCGACGTTCCTGCACTAATAGACCGCAATTGTAGGGTCCGACTCGACGCGTGTGCTCATCCGTGAAGATAACCTGTCCGCTAGAATTCTACCGATGCATGCATATTAATTAACAGACAGAGTTGCCGAACGGGAAGTTCGACGTCGACTTCACAGGAGCCCCTGGCCGATACATTTGATCCCTTTTCGCGCCGCTGGCCAAATGAAGACTTCACATCGAGGCGCACAAACATTGCGCGTGAAGCCAAACTGAGCCACGGAGCGCTCCGACGAAAGTGTGCGCGACCCACCCATAACGACGAAGTCGTCCCGTTCGTATTCAACTGGACTGCCATACATTTCAACAACGACTTGCGGAAATATTTCAACAGCAATCGACCGATTTTCAATGTGGTTAATTGTTCCGCGCTGGTGACTCATATTCTACGCGTTTCGTTCGTTAATAATGAACTGGTAATAAGATGGAAGCATTCTCCTGGCGTCTTCTTATGACGATGCGCATTCGCGAACGCCGGCGATGTTCTTCGTGAAGTCGGTATTAGATACCCTCCCCCCTCCACATCCATTCCTCAGCTGGGTAACAGTTGAAGTGACGCATCACATGAGAGTCAGACGTTCGCGTCCGTGCTCGTCGTTATAGTGAGTCTTTCGTTCTTCTCAGTCGCTCGTGTGCTAGGCCATCGTGAGTGCTCACGAGCACTCACGATGGCCGTGCGTGAATCAGCGACGACCTTACGCGCATTCCGGCAAGGTGAAATCGCCCTCGGCGTCTCAGAAGTGCGCTCACCGCTACGAGCACAACAAGCGCTCAGCCTAGAATGGCCAGCCAATCACTTCTGTTCGCCAACGGTGCGGATGTAACACGCGGAACCGTTTCTTGTAATGGCTAGAGCCGAATTGGCCATATCCGCCTTGGCAATTTATTCAGTCGTTGATTCGTTTTCTCCTCTTCCGGAGCCCTTCTCTTGCGCGGTTCCCTTTTCGGGTTCGTGCATGTTCGTTACGAGCTAGCTTTCTTATATGCAAGTTCCTTACTCCCCATCGCCCAGTTCCCCACAAACATTTGTCCGCTGACCCCTGACATGGGCCGAGACGGGAGGCGTTAGTGCGTTCCATGTCGTCAGTTTCTCGGTGTATTTCATTACCTCGTTCGTTTTCTGGGCGACGCCATTGTTTTGCCAGGCCCGTCCATCGGCTTCTGTCTCCGGCTTGACCTGCTTGATCGGCGATTGCGAACGGTTACAAGTCCTGTTCAGTGCACAGACGAGTGCACAAACGGGGCCTGTGCTGTTGCTGTCGCTGCTGTTGCTGTCGCTGCTGTCGCTCTGTTCCAGGGCCCCGTGATGGGTCCATTTTCCCGGCTAGAGCAGCTGAAAGGTCTCTGCTGGAGCCGATTCGACCCCTGGGGTCAGCTGGCGGGTGCGCGCGGCTACCGTTCAGTTGCATTCGCTCTCGGCAGAAATCGCCAGCGGCAACGGCGGCGGAACGCGAAAAACCAGCGCGATCGCTGTGCGCCGTCAAACTTGAAATGCGTCGAGGGGAAGTGCTCGTTGAGAAAAAAACAAGGAAAGAAAGAGGGAGAGATTAACAAATTTACGTGGCAAGGAGGAATCTCCTAGTGTTTCATCCATCCATCCATCGTTTGATCTGATCTTCGGGCCAAATGTCGAACAGATCCGAAGTCCGCTTGCAAGCGGAGTCTACGGCCAAGCCCGCCGTGCTTTTCCTCTTTCCCTTAAACAGCTGACGAACACAGCAGGTAGAATCTGCCACCGCGCCCTACCTGTTTTGAGCGGCCCGCAATCCGACCCTTTTTCATCGTCGTGTGTCAGTCTCGGCCGCGTACAGACACGCGCACTATAATTAGACCGAGTCTCGTTTCGCGCACGTCTATACACGACACATTCATGTAGTTGTTTTTCTTGTTGCTCCGCTGCTGCTGGAACTGTGGCCGAAGTTGCTGCTGCTGCTGCTGGAAAAGTCGAAAAAGTGATGAACGTCAATAGCGACAAAGGTTGCCGCAAGCGGTTTCGATGAGTCGCTCTCACTTTGCGTCCGTTTTTGCTGGGTGCCGTCTTCAGCGCTCATTCGACGGCGCGGCGGCATCGCCTGCAGGGGCTATATCGGAGCAACTTCTCTGACCACCGGCCGGGCCCGGTAACGTAAAGGGGCTTCCACCTCCCCATCAAACGTTTCGGTTTCTTCAGACGCTATCGGCGTTTCCACGACGTTGGAAGAAGCCAACTCCTGCCGCCCAGCTCTGCTGCGCCTTGTCCTGCTCTACGTCCTCGCGGCGGTGCGAGCCGCTTGCGCCGGCGGCCATAACAATCCTGACGCGGCGGCGACCGTCTGCCGCGTAGTCAAACAGACGTCTGTCGACTGACAGAGGCCCCAGCAGTCGGAAAACAGCTGTTCCCTGTTCACGCTGGGTGCCAAAGTGGCCATAGCCGAACCCATGGATCGAACGCAACTCCTGTCAACAATGCAGCCACGACTGGATCTGAGCCAAAACTTCAGCGTCGGACAGTGACGACGTACACGTCCCTGCGTTCGAGCGTTTGACGTACGCCTGTTACGTGACCGGATGTGTCATATGAAATCTGTCTCTAGAGAGGAGAAAAGCTCCGCTCTGCGTGTCAGCGCCTCGAGTGCCTCCGAGGTGACGGTCGGGGCGGCTCAGCCGGTGCAGAACTTCACAACGCAGCGCCTCCGAGTGCGTAACTTGACTGCGTGGTCGGCTAGGCGGTGCATCGAAGGGAATCCGGACCTCAGCCAGTACGTGCAGAAGTTCTGTGCAGGCCTCTGAAGTGCGCAGTAGAGTGGCAGTGAGGAATTCCGGTCTCGATCGTGGTAGAGCAAAAACGCCAACGACGACGTTGCCTTGCGTCGACGAATTGGCCGTGCTTCGGTCGGTCGTCTGCGGACGTCCGAATGGGGACCGTCGGTCTGTATCAACTGTTTAGTGGATCTTTAAGGTGGTAGATGTTGGTGGAGGAGTTCGGACAGAGGGAACGAATCAGTGAGACGAATCGGATAAGTCCTCGATACGGTTGACCTTTATGCAGTGAAGTCTTCTTCTCTAGATGAGTGTGTCATGTATGGACACGCGCGCGAATGGAGGGAAGAGTCGTTTCGCGGGGACGCGATGCCGATTAGCGCTCGAAAGGCGTCAATGCCTGATCTACCTGTACACGTAGCTATTTAGTGAAGACCCAGTAGGACCCGTGACTCGATCAGAGACGTCATAAAAAAAAAGATCGACACATGCCTCAACTATCCAGCCGTACGGACAATTCCACCTAAATCGTCATCTTTCTGTGACGCTGCCGGGCCTTGTATTCGGGTACCGCCTGAATAGTATTTTTTTGTTTATTTGCCAACGTTCCGTCACCGCGACTACGAGTAACACTACGAGGCGATTCAATTTGCTCGAGCCGACCAGCCCCGCGCGGGTTACCACCGCGCTAGTTCGTCGTTCTGGCTATGTCGAGTGTGGCTATCCGCCATTCTGGATCCGCCGCCATCGCCGCTACGGACGGGTGGGTGTCTGCAGTTGGGATTGTGGCCGCAATGGCTTCGGTGCCTGTCGACGTTCGGGTTGATTCCGTCGGCGTTCGCCTTGACGTGATCTGATCCACAGGGGCAGACCCCGTCGGCCGCTCGCCCGCCTGCCCACCAGGGCAACGCAGGGGCTAGTACGCTCGGCGCCGGTGCTCCGCACACTGTGGCCAGTCCATAGTTCGGCGTGCTCACCGTCGCCCATCTGCAAATAGCCCCGGACGAAGTAGTAAACTGGCAAACACACGACGAGGGCGACTGGCCGAGCTGATGGCAGTCATCTGGTGAGCGACGGCTGGGCCAGACTTGACATCGTCCCGTGATCGGCGGGTCGGAGCGGCGCGCGCTCCGCCAACGCAGGGAAGAGCCCCACGAGCGGGTCTCTTCGTCTGCCGCAGGCGGCGGATTTGACGCGCAGACGACGTCGACCTGCGACGATGAGAGACGAGCGTGGTGACGCGGGAGGCCAGCGAAGCTCGTGAAGTTTTCTAGAAGTCTTGACATGTATATATGTGTTTGAATATATCTATATAAATATATATATGTACGTGTGCGTAAAAACTATGTGTAGGTGTTCTTGTGTACGTTTATGTGGTTGTGCGCGTTCGTTCCTGGACTTCCACTCTTTCTCCCAGTAAATGCACGTCTTCGCTAGTCGCCAGAGTTCTGCTCTCCGGGTGTCGTAACGCCGTCAGTTCAGCACAGTGCCCCCAGCACCGAAGCACCTCACGGACGAGGAAGCCCACAAAAGCTTAAAGAATTGTCGAACAACAACAGCGACGGTTTCTCGTGTAAATAAACCCCTTCCAACAGGGACATTCTGCACGACGGAACCGGTGTCGTGGTCCTGGAGCGAACGCCTTTAAAGTGAATGTGCGTTAATCAGTGACGACGGCGTTGCTCGGGAATTATTATGGTGACGGTGGTGCGCGATGAGGGCGAGAGCATGGAGGCCACCGACGCGGTCGACGTCGAAGCGCTCATCGTTCAGATCACCTCGGAGGAGGAGGAGGAGCGTCGGGCGCAGGAGTTCGCGCGGAGACCGCTCCAGGAGCCCTGGCAGAGGCGAATTGCCACGAAAATGAACGCCGTGTGCAGCCCCATCAGCTATCCGTATCCGAGCATCGTGAGTGATTTTATTTACGCGTCCTGCCAAGGAAAACGGACAGGGAACAACAATGTCATATTTCCTCTGTGCAGATTGCGATTTTTATTTGGCTTATCTACGCCAGCCCGAATGGGTGATCTGAGTCGCTTGCGATTCCTTAGATTGAGTGGAGAAATCGTTCACTAGGCAAATGTTGATAGTGACGGCGCCCACCACAGGCGTTTCGTGATCTGCATCGTTATTTGGCCAAATTGGCGCTCGCGTACCCCTTTCGATAGTTCCTAATGCTACTATACAAACAGTGTCGACCAGCGTCATTTTCGGTCTAAGCGTCTCTTAAGCTCTATCGCATCGGCGTAACGCTAGCCTGATAGATGCCTTTGGTAAGGCCGTGCACCTAAACAGCGACCGTCAACGGAGCCTTACCGATGCGCGGTCCACCTAAACGTCAAGGCGGCAGAATTCGCGTTCGTCTTCTAATAAGTGGTAGACCAATATCGTTCGTTGGCTATGCGAACCGCAGCTGTGGCCGGCGTGTGGTATCGCTATCACGGAGTGGTTGTCACAGTCACGTAGGGTTGACGGGCGGGATGCCATCACCATCCGCTCTGGGTGTCCGTATTGATTTTTTTGCCTGCGAAGGCTGCATTAAGTAGTGCCTATTTAGCGGCACGGACGGGTGTCGTTGGAACGAATACATAAACATCTCTCTCTCTCTCTCTCTCTCTCCCTGTTTGTATCGCAAATTTCAGATCGGATTTATCATTCACTAATTATACGCACGGCCGATTACGGCCTAAACCTAGGATATTACAGAGAAATACGATTCGTAGGGAATTCTATTAAGAGACCTTCAAAGCAGGGACAGATGGGCGGGTTATGGCGTTTATCCATTCCGGAAGCTGACGGTTAGTAGCGTCTACGAGGTGATAGTTTTTCAAACGGTGCTAGAGACTTCGTCGGTAACATCTGGGCGCCTCGACATCAGGCCAAGCGTACACTCATGCAAGCGTCAATATGTGGAAAAAATGAAAGGATCGCTAGGCGAGAAGCTGGCCTCTGCGTAAAGCGAGGCGCCAATGGCGACTACAAATCAGAAGTGGGAAAAGTCCCAAAGGAGATAATCCGTTGCGACGATCCCTTCAAATGAAACTGATGTATTAATTCACTTATACAATATTATTATCACTGTCATCGGCGGTTCGTTGTCAGATTCACTATTCGTGTTCTAAACGAGGTCACCGCATCCTGGTCAGGCCGATGGCAGCCATTCTCTTCTTGTGGCCGTTCGTTGTAGCCGTGTAGCTCTCAATCGGCAAGCGAGCATTTCGTTTACCATCTGACGGATCACAACAGGAACGGTGTCAGTACAATGCAAAGACAGATATACACACACACACACACACATACACACACACACACACACACACACATACACGCTTAACTCAAAGTGCTGGTGAAGCCAGAATTCTTCTGGCTGTGCTGATCACGCCTACGCCGCCGTCTCGGTTTTGAGCCGTCGTTCGCCGTATGAAATCGTAGTCTATACCGGCCGCGATTGCTATCCGAACAAACGCAAAATATTCTAGAATAGTTCTTGGAAAATGTAGTCATATTTGAAGCAGCAAAAAAGCCGTTTGTTTAGCTGTGCCAGGTGCCAACGTAAGAACCATCGCAGCTCCGCAGAAGCTGGAAGGGTGCGAAAAATGCGAAACCACAATCACTATAATTGCGCCTTCGTTCCAAGGTTATGCAACCTTGAAATGAAGGTTTCGAAGAAGCAACATTTCGGAGTGCGTAGCTACGTAGAAGTTCTACTCTTAACCGGATGATTCATAGCACAAAACGTTCTTAACGTATTTTCTCTGTTGCCGAGTCGTGCTCCTAAGAAAGGCTCCTAAAAGACCAATTGCGACGCGGATATGGATCTGCCAAAGATTTGTTTGCCGGGTGGTCTGGCCGGGTGCTAAATGGATTTGACGGCAACTGAGCGTCGATTTGCGCACGCGAACTTCATTGTGGCACCGATCTCTTTTACATACATTGCAATGTCATCAATGCGTATATCTCAGTGTTTTAAATTCAGTTCAAACTATTGAAGTTCCAATTGCAGAAGTGACATATTTATTTTAGCGAACGTACATTTCGCTGGGCCATTTTTTCGATCGCCCATATATACGCGTAGCGTTACCACAAAAAAAACCTACGAACCATACATAAACGCCCTCCTGAGTTTGCATGTCAGAGGGGGTGTTACCAAGCGAAGCATTAGCACCGTTTATTCGTGCAGGTGGGTCCGTTTGGTCTCACGGATCGCAATAGACTGATAGCATAATGTCGTTAAGAGTCCAGTTCGTACATCGGGAAACGACTTTCAATAGCTTTCCTGCTTCGTCTTATTCTTCGAAGCATGATCAAATCTCCGCAATTCGAATTTCCCTTTCACAGAGGAATCGATTGTAACCGACAGGCCACTGCCTGCTCAGGACCGGGTTATCTGTCTGCTTCGCTTATGCGCGACTACGCGAGCTTTTCCAATGTTCCAACCCGACACAGCTTCCGTACAAGTGGTCAGTCCCTCGAAGTATTTTCTATTCGTTCTGAAGTTTTCTGGCCGCCCATCTTCCACTAGCTACGCGACGGGTAGCTCCGGTCGAGTGAAAGCAATGTGGATTGCACCGGAGGGGCACGCGGCGTCTGTTCGGCAGTTTCGAGTAGTGAGGGCCGTCAGAGACTCAGAAAAAAGTCGGTTTTTTTTTTTTGTTAACAGCTGGCGAGCATATTCATGCGGCCACAGAGTCATGGTGGCCGACAACAATGGCGCGTGGAAGTTGTCCCTGAAGGATGGCGCTTCGGATTTTCTCGTTTTTGGCTTCGCCTCTCGCTATTGATTCACCTGTCGGTTTGAATCTTGGAAAAGTGTTTTGGAAAGACTTTGCCATGGAATACGGACCAGGCGACCAAACGGAATGGGCATGTTGTTTTTTTAGAACAGAATCCATAGGTCTATGATGATTGTTTCGGCTCACGGAAGTCTTCAGGTGCGGTCGGTGTTGTTGCTGTTGGCATGAACTCAGATTCAATGTATCCTTCATGGATGGGATTGTGATCACTGGAAATATGTTAGCAACATTCCATACAAACTTGAATATAATAAAACAAAGCACCACCGGATTTTCGGTGGGCTCCGGGACTAACTTCTGCTCGGCTGAAGGAAACGAACACGAATCCGTATCAACACTAGAGGCATGCGAAATAACATAGTTGACAATATTTTCAATATTTTTTGTTCACTCTGCTGGTGTCTAGAGACTTTTGTGGGTCGTCTCCTTATAAGGCCGAGTTACCAGAACTGTTCTGAAATGATTTGTTAACGCCGATGGCATGCACCGGTACCGGCCTGCCCTCCGGTAAGGTACTAGATAAATTCGATAGTATTCGACATACCGAAGTGTCCGCTAGATAACGTCACATACGTGTCCTTCAATTTATTACGTTTTTGTTTTGCTATCTGGCATAGGTGTGTTGTGGTTTGCTGACTATCCAGATGGCCTTCCATAGTGTTCCGTTGTTAGATGCCCTCTTCGCACAAAACCATGCCTGACAAAGCGTAAACTTCCTCTGCTGTTTGACCATGAAATCGCGAATTAAAATGACAAACATTCACGTTTCTGTGTAGATTTGCAGATTAAAGCCATAACTTTTCATTACTATCGTAACGAGTTATGTTTTATTATAGTAGTGTTATGTATGTTTTATTATAGTGGTATTATGGACAAATTAATATGATAAAGCAGGTTTATCAACGCTCCAATAGCATAGTATTAATTTGGAATGTGTGCTTCACCAAAATCATGAAGATATATTTAAAATCGTATAGATTATATATAACACATGTTATTATAAGAATAAATTATTTAGATATATTTAATTAACGTAGTGAAACTGGAAGCACTGCAAGTTGGTTAATGACATCAACAAAACTGATAATAATTTCTTGTACTTAACGTGTATTCACGATTCCAGCGCGACGAAGCGTTCATCCTTGCGGAGTTATTTGCGGCTGTGGAGGAAGGAAATCTGGCAGAGTTGGAAGACCTCTTTGCTGAACCAAATGTCGATCCCAACATGAGCAATAAGGTATGTCGTCGGCCACATGGATATCCCGTTCATACATAGGTGATGACTTTGATGATGGTAATGAACTATTTCACAAGTCCATACGCGTAAAGACTTTCGTAATCGTCGTCCACTTTGTGGGACTCATGACAGAGACCTTAGCAGGCACGAAAACACCAACAACGTATGGTCCTTTTAGGCAAGGCCTCAACATTAAACATTTTATCTACCGATTGTCTCATAGATTCGCTTGGCATTGCTTCCAACTAGAAACGAATCGGCGCGCAAATATGTGGCCTATGTTCTCGTCATCTTAACATCCGTTATCATCGCTTTTACTAAAGCAATCTTAGCGATTTTTAGCCCGAAACAATTTCAAAATTATGCTTAGTAAAAGTCGACAAGGTTTCGCCACAGCTTAAAGACCGGACGCCCCCATTGAATCAAGCTTCGTTCGCCTGTGGGGCGCATGATGGGAAGGCTATCAAGCAGCTGTGCTGGCAGATAAGGCCTTTACCCAATACGATGCTATCAAGAAGCATGCACTTGTTCTTAAAAAACGCCCATATGTATACTACATATCTGTCTCTCATTTTATATATATATATATATATATATATATAGTTCCCCAGTATAGATGCACAAAATAGAGACGCAATGTCGTTCTTTAGCACTTCTTCTGCCGTTGAGGGGATCGTTGTTTTCATTATGGCCTATTTTAAACACAGTACCCAACTTTTAAAACGATAAGTCAAATCTTCATTTTAGGCTACTCGCGAAAGTAGCTGAGTGATGTAATACTCACTTGTAAATTCGTTATGTCTAGAAAATAGCAAATGCTCATCTATAAGTGCCGTTCCAATCCGGACAGCCACACGGCCAGACGATGACATGATATATTTATATTCTTAACAAGCAGATAGAAGGTTTCCTCTTGTCTCACGCCGCTGCACATCGACCTTTCGAAGACGTTGACAACCAAAATGCAGTGGGACTTTTATTACGTCGTGTCGTGCTAATTCAACGACAGGGTTTATTCTGTTTTTCATCTTTGTTGATGTCAATGTTTGTCTGTAGTAGCAACGTGTCACGTAATAATGTAATAGTAATGCAAAATAACGCGTTACCGACACAACATATTTGCGACCTTTGAAATGCGTTTGCGGTCGTCGCGTATAAGGTGATAGTTGTGGCTGATGACCGCATATTCGAAGCGTTGCACCACTTCCCTGTGAGCAGTGCCAAGCTATTCGTAAAATGCATTATTGTGCCCGTGAGACTGCGCAGCTGACGATGAAATTCGTCACGCAACGCCGTTCACCTTCGTGGCAACGAGTTGTCGGTATTAGCGAGTGACCTTCTCCGCGCGATTAGCCTGGTACTCTCAATAGATGGAGTGGGATGCGTAACGCAGCTTCTGTATTCGCTTATAATGTCGAGAACAGTAAACACATGTGCGTATTAACATTATGTAGTCCAAATGCAGAAGATATTCGAGAAATCGTCGATTAAAAAATCGGGAGAGATGGGAAAGGGCATGCATTTTTCGATTTGTATCTCAAATAAATTCCCCGGTAGGTAATTTGTAAACATTCGATGTTATATATATATATATATATATATATATATATATATATA
>MNPL01011416.1:0-35494 GCA_002081605.1 Tropilaelaps mercedesae
ATATATATATATATATATATAAATGGACGTTGCAGGCGGCACTGCAAATATAGTGTTCTTTAAGCCTTGTGCCGTTAGGCAAACGGCTAACAATAGGGAAGGTATTAATATTCAACAACACTGTCGGGTACGTATAGAGAGGCGTAAGCAATAATAGGGTCTTGTTTGTCGAATTGTCTTGCACCGGGTAGGAACAGTATTTGAAATTAACTAATTTTGATTAGATTCGACAGAGAAGTTCAATTGATATGCCTCCAGGTGCTTTTTGTAAGTGCAACCACAAGTATGGAACCGTCAGCAGAAGTACAGAATTGTATAATATTGGATGTAAGCTAATAAGGCATTTTGAATAGCTTAAAACTGCTCTTGTACTAAATAGAAACCAGTACACGGTAGATTTTGTAGATAATAGTTGTAGTCCTCTTCTACTCAAGCTATCGCGCTTCTAATCAGGTTATCCTTCATGATCCAAACGGAATGAACTTGCCTTTTTTAATTTTATTTTCGCGTTAACCTGCAAGTTCTACATATTACTCAGGATGAATTATTGAGAGAGAGCGCTAATAAGAGATGAGATTCATTTTCAACAGTCGGCTAGACATTTCGTATCAATTCATGGCGCTTTATAATCCTATACGGTTCTATTGGCTCCGAGGAATGCTATTAGTTTGCCTTAACTGTGAGGAACAGGAAACTCTAATAAAGAACTGGTCATGATAGCGGCAGAGAGTGAAAGCTAAACAAGCAAGGGATTTAGGGCGGGGAGAGAGTAATCGATCTGGTGGCAGTCCGTCGGCTGCCAGCTTCTCAGTCAAGCCCATGTTACACGATATAGTAAATGCTCTAGAGCTCTCTAGTAGTGTGCACACTACTCGGCCTTTATCGTTTTCTTACTTGCCTGCAATACTTCTTTGACTTTTGTATTCCATCTACCCGTATCTGTTCTCCCATTGTTATATGTATGTTCGTTACCAAGCATCGTCGATGTAGGATTATCTTAACTCGCCACCATGTGATTCTACCCCGACTCCTTTTCACTACTCTGTTCATTCAACCCTTCCCATTAATAAGGAGCAAGGTCTGGGTCGGTAAAACCGGACATGATAACGCCTACTGGTAGCGTAGACAGTACCACCACTCATAGAGGCATCACCGTGGCTACTTCTATTAGTAAATCCAACTACTAGAAGAACTGTATACAGAACCTGGGTTCAACCGCTTCTTCCACTCCTTAGCTATCTATATCTTAACATCGGAAGTGTACTTAGCCTTCTCATGTACAAATGGAGGAAGGTATAGAAGAATAACTGAGGCACGTAAAGGAGAAAGTGGCGCTGTGACCATTCCACCGAGTGAACGAATCTCTTGTCACGTTATTGATGCCCTCTCCAGTTGAATACAAGATTTTCTCCCTGTCGAAACAGAGCTATCAGTTCAGTACTCAACTGAGCCCGATATTAGCATACACAAGTGTGAACGTATTTGTATCTATATGGCGTGTAGACAGCAGGAACTCTGATTCATCTGATAGGTTGGGTGGCTGAGTGCGCTTTTTTGGGCAAATTCACTTTTTTGCGCAAATTTGATGACACTGAGTTCGTTGTCCCAAGGCAGCTGCTGTAAACTGGTGGCCTAACAAGCACAAGGTACTTTCCAATGGTAATTTCTCAAGTTCCTTTCCGGTTCTGTTATATTTAACAAAAATAAATTAATGATACATGCATATATAATACACGCAGGTAATAAACATTAAGTACCGTATACCATAGTAACCATGGGTAGTGCACTAACATTTATACACATTTGATATATTAAGAATTTTAGTTATTTACAAAAATGTTCGCTACAAAAATGTTTATATCATAAAAAGTTGGAAGCCACACAATAGCAAAAAATACAGCCAAGTATTAAAATAATTACACTAAAATCAGTCACGTAGGGAAATGCTAAAGCGTCAAGGCTAGCATCGGATATAAATATGCTAAATAAAAAACGACACGTATAAATATGGTGAACACCCGGATTATATATATGTACATAGTAGTTGCTCTTGATTGAGGAACAACAGCATCTCAAGTGCCAATAATTGTTATAATTGTGTCCCTATATCGAAATGTTGCGATTTGACACGTAATTTACTTTCGTTAACTAAAAGATTACTTTATAATTATTATTAGCACGCCCATTGCTATTTCATTATTTGTGATACATGTATGGACAGTATCTGTTATGATCTCATAGAAATATATTACCTAGACTGTAACTTACCAATTATTGTGCTTTTACATGTTGAAACGGCTGCGACCGACCATATTTAGGGCAAAAAATGTACTATGCATTCTTATTATCTGGAATACTTATTAGTAAGCTCATTCTTGCCTAGATTCAAGAATTGCTTTAGCTTTTTACCGTTTTATATCTCTCAACCCTAAAAAAGGTGCTTCTAAAGACATGAGTTGGAACCAACGACCTATCGTATATTCTTGTATAAAAGGTAAATGGTAGTATAACCCTTCAGTTGATACTGCTCCCGTTGACACTTATTGGCAGGCATCTCTTGTCTATCATCTACTCCGTTTTCCTTCATCATAAACACGCTTTGTCGTGGATGAAGTTTAGCTTTATAACCGAGTAACATCTATCTATTCACGACATTTCTCGTTTCATGATCCTTTTCTGATTACGGCGGCAAATCAAAGAGAGCCCGAGTTAGGGCTCATTTCGTACTCTATATAATGTTGCAAGTAGACCTAGAAGTACACTATGGGCTCGTGTCGTCTTTTCCATTCGCCCGTTCATCCGCACAGGCCGAGCATACGACTAACGGCAGGTCAACTTAATATGAATAGGCTTTGACCTTTCTCGTGTCGAGACCGCCGTTCGATACTGCGTAATCGAAGCAAGCCGCCATTTTTAACTATCAAATTATGGTTGGACGGCCTATATCTGGAACTGTATAACGAAATGTATTAAGCATCTAAGATTCAGAGCCTATCAGAGCCGGTAAGACGTAACCACGGAGTTTTGGGTCATAGCAGAAATGGCAGTGTTTAACAGAGAGAGATTAGCCCTCAAGTATTTCCCTTTACGAGCATTGCAGCACATATGTTATTGGTCGGCTTTAAGCTCGATTGTTTTCCAGATAGAACAGTTCATAATTGGTTCGTAAAGTTACGCAGGTGCTAGGAAAAGATGTCGAAGGTACACTGTTAGCCAATGAATTCCTAGTAGCATTCCTTTTTTGCTTTAAAGACGTAGCCACAAACAGATTCAGTGCTCAATCTTCATTGCCACTCTCATTTTAAATACTACAACGTAGTGAAGTCCCGTGACTTGGTACCCTCACAGTTGGTCTGACGATAGTACTGCCCTCGATCCTCTACAATATACAGCTATATGTGCGTATGCGCGCATCTACTTCATAGACTTGTCGTCAGTTTCCTCGTTTGAAACGGTGGAATATATGCGCAAATTTTTATAAACATCACATATGCACAGACATGCCTAGAAACGCTGTACTTGCAAGCGGATCACATCTATATGCGCACTTCGCTCTTGACTGAAAGCTTGGCATAGCGACCTACTTTTGCAATGCTGAATAACATTTCTTTCGTTTGTAGATTGGCTGTCTGTTAGTAGCAAACATTTTCTTTCATTTCTAAAAAATAGAATAAATAGCAGCGGAACTTGAACTTATCATGCATGTAGTTTATGGAAACAGCAAAACTGCAATAAACAGTTTACGATGCTATGGCAGAAACAAAGCTGACCCATAATTTTGAAAGAAAGTAAGACTATGGACTGCAGTTAAAATCTTTGCTACAGAAGTGAAAACACATACACAATGAATCGACGCTTCATCAGATGAAGCTGAAAAGGTTTGATTACAACTAATCAAAAGCTGAAGAATTTTCTTGCGCTGAAAACCACTTTTGTTTTTGGGCCGCTGGTTGCGTAAACCTTTTACGTTTGCCTGTTCGAATCATGCTGGTTCCGCGTGATCTTTGTATGAAGAACTTTATGAATTTAGAGTACTCTACAAAATGTGAGAGCCATTTCCACTTTGAAAACGCGGAAGTCTCCAAAGAAATTTAATACCGTAATAAATGCGCTGTAATGATTCAATAAGGGCGCGTTCGAATCCCTTGCTTTAACCATGCTTAAAAAGTGTCAAAAGACTGTCAAAGACGCGGCCACCGGCTCGAACGTCGTAGGGTACATACGCATTGATGCTATACTTGTGTATTTGCTGATAGAGCTAATGTTAATACAGTTGCTGAAATACTGCTAAAAGCAACTCCCAGTCAATGAAATCCTTAAAGAATCAAAAGTGAGGCCTCATGCAGGGTTACATCTCATAAAAGAAGTAGCAGGGGGATGAAGAAACATCACTCATGTCGCAATCACAAAAATAAGTGTAAATACCCTCAAAGCGTGTTTTACTTATAGATATTAATTTTGAAGATAATTATAATCGACACCAATTGTATGAAAACAAGTTTTTTACGTCAGGTTTCTGACAAAAAGCATTAAAGAATCATGAGCGATAAATACACAAGCGGTTATATGATTGTTTAAAAGAGGACGAGACTTTTTGATTACGCTTTATATAATAAATTGATTTTCTACTACGCTTGCTACGAATTATTGTTCTGATCGCTCAGTACAATTGATGATCATGTCGTATGGCACGTTTCGTATTTTAGTTCAAAGTGAGACGCATGCAGTCGTTTTATGTTTATTATTAAATCCATCATTATTACCATAAACATTCTGTCCCAATGTGGGAAATTCAAAGGGCAGGTGACTCAATATTAAACTTCTTGAACCTAATAATTTTCATATGAGTGTCAACATTATGAATTTGTATTAAATTTATTGTTATTTGTTCCCCCTCATGTGGAGAGAGAGACTCTAATCATGTAAATTTTTTTGAATTGGTCGCTCATTTGTTGCTCGCTATAATTTTAGCGTTCAGTTGGTTGCCGCCCTCGTAGCTGCTTTGGGTAGCTCTGGGGATCGCTATGTCCCCGCGCCACACTGTTATAATGGTCGGTTTCGTGAGCTAGTATAACGTCACTCGCTCTGGTCGACTCCACTTCGCTGTAGTTGTCGTTCTCACTATTTCAACTCGGGCTGTACATCCAATATCGACTTATGTTGATAGATCACGCTTAAATTGACTGTGGAATTTGATCAACGAGGCAAGCCGTCGGAAGAGACTTGGGGCACTTCTGGTAAGGAGACGGGGTGCCTCGTTCCCTAGGACTAGTTTTTCCTCGCTTAGACACGGCTGTCTTCAACAGCACTGTAGTAACCCTTAACTCTTACGGCAGAGACTGGGACGAGGAGGAAGGAGGTATCTACCCCGATTCTCGCTGGTGCTAGATTTCCGAAGAAAGAAACTGCATTTATAACTGCCCGATTGCTACTGTATTCGATGCTTTTTTGTATTGCAAAGAAGCATTGCTTCCACCTCTGGACTGCACTTTGCTCAAATACACGAGCTCAGTTCTGACATAATATGTTCATTTCACCAAGATGCTCATACAGACGCATGCAATGATATCATCGAGCGAAAGCGACTAAGAGACTTTTTATATATTTCCTATTGCCAGATCCATAGAATTGAACATTGCGCATGAGAATTTGGATTGTTCATCTATTAACCTGGTCATCCCCTACCGATAAAAATGTTGTGAAAGTAAATCCTAACTCTTCAGAAGTACGAACTGCATAAGCGGTAACAAAACGATTCTACATAAAGTGGTGTCTAAAGCAGTTGCAACGAAGCAGCCATGTTCTTGAACTACATACCATTTATAAATAATAAAAGTGATTGCTATTATATATATGTTCATTCGCCTTTCGCTGATATTTCACTATATATACGTTCTCCAGGATTCTTACAATCAGAGATCAGAATCTGTAGCGTTTAGGGGAGCTTCGAGATGCAGTATAACTTGAGGAATGCAGCACAAAGGACAGGAGGGTATCTAGCTTGTCCCGTCTCCCCATTTCCCAGTAAGCAATCACCCGGAGAACAGCAGCGGATGTCTTTCCTTTCCTTCAATATACAATATGTGTGTGTACGTGTGTTTGCCTCTACTATGTCATTCCTGTTGACTAGTGAGTTGTTATATAGGAAGCCGTTGCCGGGATTCGCTAGGTATATAAAGGATGTTAATAATGTCTATAATCTTGCTTATACTCAAGTGCTGCTAGCAGAGAGATTACTTTATGACACATCCTACTATACTGTGTAGCGATGAATTGCGTTGATGTTCCAATCATGGAGTGAAACATTGTGGAGGGATAGTGCTGGCATGACGGACTAAGGCTGGCAGTTTATGTCTTGGGTTTTTACATGGACTCTTTTTCAGATGAATTAATTTGCGTTACATGATTTATTTTGGATATACGAAATCACAGGCTTTAATTATTGTCGCGGATCTCGCTAAAAGAATAGTGCCTTTAATGATTTATGATTAATTGCTCAATTGCTTTGATCATTGTTTATGTTATAAGGCCATAAAGCAGCAGATTTTTTATGGCAAAGAAACGTTTATGTGCACCTTGGCTTAATATTAATGTTTTTGCTTGAATAGTGAGACTCTTGCTGAGACCGTTCCTATACCGCCAAAATTAACCTTGGCTCCTAGCAGTAGTTTGAACCAAGCTCCATTTAACAATAATTAAGGCCAAGCTTGGAATTTTCCATTTACCAGTACGATGTGCCATAAATCAACAGCTAGAGTCACCCCAGGTGTATAGACATGAATCATAGTAACTACGTTTGGCCACGTCTGAAATCTGCATGGAATTGATTTGCACCTGAAATTCATGAGCTGCAAACAATGTTGAAATACATTCTGGAGTGTTTTCGTAGTATTATAGGCCACAACGAGAGCTCAGAACTACCAATCACCACTAATTGCTGAATCAAATTTAAAAAGGTCGAAGAATCGTGGTATTGAACTGCGACGTACTCTCTTTTTACTCATATTTAGACAACCTTTTCTTCCTGCCATTTGACTTGACTTCTTATGGTCTACTTTGTTTCGGTATGGCCGTGGATTACCCTCAAGGCAAAAGATTGCAAACCATGGATCATTGCTACAACCACGAAGTTCGTGGTTATTGTGGTCTCATTAATAGAATGGGTGCTGTTTCAAGCGCATCGACATAGGGTGCCGCTAAAGCTTGACAAATTTACGCTTTTTTTCACGCTCTTAAGCCTTTTTACACCAGAACACTACTAATCGAAGAGAAAAAACGATTTAGCAATAATATGAATGGAAAAAGAAACGAGCGCGTGAAAAATTGATCAACCTGAGGCTCCTCTTGAAGAATTTGCAATTATTACGCAAGGAATCGCCACTTTACATGTCAAAGTATGGTCACAACTATAGAGGTCTAGTGCACAACAAATTTTTTTTCATGTAACCGTTAGTGTAGGGCAACTACTGCTTATTAAAGAACTACACCGGCGGTACTTACTGGTCAACCTCGTCTAAACGACATTGGTCTCAAACAGCTCGGAGACAAATTATCCTGGGCAGAAGTATAAGATAAAACACTTTTTCTGCGAGTAGCTGTATTAATTTGCCATTTACCAGGTGTGAGAGAGATATTTTGGTAAGCGAGGTTTGTTGTTGTGTACGTCAACGCAATGTACTCTATAAATAGTGTGACGGGTTTACGTTCATCTATATCCCCATCCTTAAGTTAAATAATTACCACATGTCGTATAAACCATCATTTGTATCGCAACCTTTTCTAGGTAAAAAAGACTAAAAACTTTCACAAAAAGCGATATTCTTAATTCATATATTATACTGAAAATAACTAATAACAAATAATTCAAGTTCACATAATTATTGGACATGGGGTTACAATATATTTGCGCATAGAGAATCGCCAGAAAGCAGATTGCAGCAAGCTAGGCTTATATCTTTTCTTTTTAGTGAAGTCATTTCACATTGATATTAAAGACCGTATGTAGCGTGACCACTTCAATTTCCATTCACAGGCGTTCATAGAAGTCACATAAAGGATTTCCTACCTGCTGACCAGTCTGAAGATTGGCTTATTCACCTGCTATTAAACAGTTTTATATAGGGTCAACTGGGAAAATACTGTCATTTAGCCTATAACTTCTATTACAATATGCAACATTTACGCTTGTATTATGAACTAATTTTTGTTCAAGTGTTCGTCGCCAATTCTGAGGAAGTTCACCACATACGGCGACATAAGTGTTTTTGCCTCTTCTATCTCCCTTTCTATCTTCTCCTATTTGAATATTTAATTGTGAGCATTGAATAACGAAAAAAGCGTTCTGCGAACTTCTCTACCTTCTGGGGTCCAGTTCGTGCACTATCTTTGCACGTCATTCACTCTGTGTGTCTTTAACTAAATGTAAATTATTTAGCGTCAAGTTTAATTTGTTTAAACCAATCAAGCGCAAGACGAGCTCAACTTGCAGCGAAATCTGGAGAATATTCACCGGGGTCGTCATCACCTTTGCACCGGTAAACCGACCGAAGCTGCGACACCCGTACGCGTAGTGTTCTGCAGTCTCTGAAGTCGCCTGTAGCGCAGAGGGGAAGCTCTGGCAGGTAGCTTTCCTGACATCCATTCCCATACGGAAGCAGGAAGGGGGTGTACCAGCTCTGTTTCGATGAAGCGACAAACGCGGAACTATCCGATTCTGCGTCGGGTGTCTGTTCTAGACCCCCACGCAATTGAAGTCGCAATGCCGGCAGAGTATTTCTCGATGTGAGTCTAGCCGAGGGCTTCGCCGGCTCTCGCGCTTGCATAGATCCTCGCAGACTGGTGGCAGTGGTGCAGTCACTTCATTGTCTTTATTATGCAGAACAGCCGTCGCCGTCTCGTCGTTCGCTCCCTGCCGCAGCCAATGTGAAAGGCACACAGCTCAAAGCGCCGGGCAGCGGCGTGTCAGCGGAATTAAATCACCCCACCACTAGCGTTGCTAAGGGCTTACCATGATGATACGAGCCCCCAGTCGCCCCCACCTCCGCCTCGACGGCGCAGACTGGAACGAACAAACCTTGGACGACGAGAACGACGACGGCGCGTTCTATTGAAACTGGCAATTCCACATTCCCTGCTCCAGCTCGCGTCCAAGCCCCCGTGCCTCCCAAAGGTGAGTAGCGTAACACAGCTTCAGGCTGTCCTTGCTAAACTAAAGCCTCTTTGAGTTGGATGGGATGGGGAGGGCGGGGGTGGAGGGAAAGAGCTTAAAAGCTTGAAGGAAACCTTCGTCACGACCATTTAAGTTGAGCCGTTTACCGCGGCGACGGCAGCAGTGCGGGGTTATTCACCGCGTACGACAGCGACTAAGCAGCCAGACACGCAGATAGATACTCGATCCCCTATTGCTGTTATCCTTGATGGAGGACGATTCTACATCGGTGTCGTCGTGGTGGTCATCAAGGTTATCGCCAGATAGGAAGACTAATGAATTCTTTGCTGGTAGACTCTAACAGGTGAAGTGACCAAAAACAGCACTGGGGCGCTCCCGATTGCTCTACGAAGAATGAAGGATAATTTCTTTATGTCTTGGTATTTAAAGAATTTTAAAAACTATCTAAAATAGAAATGGATGAACAGACGAAGGTAATAGAGAAGCAAGACAAGAGCACCTTTAGAATTCCCA
This sequence comes from Tropilaelaps mercedesae, assembly GCA_002081605.1. Lineage (NCBI taxonomy): Eukaryota > Metazoa > Arthropoda > Arachnida > Mesostigmata > Laelapidae > Tropilaelaps > Tropilaelaps mercedesae. The sequence goes on from MNPL01011416.1 coordinate 9,683, forward strand.
GTATGTGCATGGGCGATAAAGAAGGAGATTTTTGAGGGCTTGAACGTGCTATTGCTTGTCAACATATTTAATAAGCAACTAAATTATTTGCTTATTTACGAAGACGATTTCATCCGTCCTGGAAAAGTACCCGTGTGAGCTAGTAGTTAGTATCTATCGCTTTGTAACAATGCAAACATCAGTTTCGAAAGCTTATATTACCAAATTGATCGAATTTAATATATACCTTAAGGCGTCGTCCCTATTGAAAACAACTCCCCATGAAAAATTACGTTATTGTAGCATTTAGGAGAGCACAAATGCGCTAAGTTTTTTATGGTTATGAAAAGCTTGTAAATCGGAATGTGACTGAAATCAATCTACGATATGCTGCGAAATATAAATTAATTCGAAGTGGATTTAAATTTTTGGAATACTCGTTCAGTTTAGGTTCTGCTGACCCATACAGTGCTTGCTACAAAGGCATCCTGGACCTAAGAAGTAACACCCGGCGATCACGTCAAAGAATTTACTATTCATTTCCGAAGCACACGCCTAAAGAGCTCCGTGATGCTCGTTTTCTTTTGCTGTATCTTAGTTTACAACCTCGCTTACACAAGGTTGTCTCACTTACACGGCCATCGTGGCGCGTCAGCGTTGGAGAAGTTTCTTTTACCCAATGTCCGTAGGTCTACTCATCCGCCAGTCAGGGAACGCTCTCCAAGTGTCCCACGAGGGATTCGCTTGCTTTGGAAAGACCGCCCGATGGGTCGACACGGGAACTGGCTTTTCTCCTGGAAATTGCAAGAACAACGCCCCCTGATCGCCCTGGCTGCCTGTTTTTCCTTAGCCTAAAGGAGCGCCGCATCGCCGACGTGACCTTGTCCTCTTGGGAGCGTTGATTGCTGCACTTCACGTTCCTTTACTCCAGGGGGGAATCGAGGATACAGTACCTGCCACGTCGCCTCTCTAAACCCTATATCTAACACGCGCGGAGTCGCCGTCTTTTCGTACCTTCGTTGATGCCTCCCCATGTCTCCTGACTGTGCAACCAACGCAGCATTCACAGCCAGACACACCCGTCCTTTTCAAGTGGGAGCGCCGTGCACACTCACCTCGACCAAAGCAACTTGGTCTATCCTTTTTAAACTGCACACGTTTTCTCAGTTGTCCGTTCGCAACCACCGCAATCAGAAAAGAGCCACCTTCATCGACTCATTTAAGGTAGTCATAGAAAGTGAACTCGGCAAGTTTGCCATATGGATTTTGCGCAATCCAAGGCCCTCATAACACAGGCAGATCATTGCCAACGTTCTGAGTGGGAGGACAGCAGCTAGAATAAAAATTTTAGTAATACAAAGTACGTTTTTAACGTTATTTTTCCTGGAGCCATACTGTCTAGGATGAGTGCTAAAGCAGACATTGCATATAGTTATTTTTCATTTGTCTTTTTATAGAGCACTTGTTTAATACATGTAGTACGCTCGTATTAAGAAGAACAATAAGTTAGATTATTTATTAAGTTTTCTTAAGTTGTATTAATTACTGTATAAGTGAAAAAACTAAATCTGGACAACTAATAGATTGCACCTAATAAGGAACCATTTACTGACCGAGCGTTCAACTGATCCGGTAGCAAATTCGGTTGAATGATTTGGTGCAAGGCGGACAAATCACATTGTTAGTATTTTTAAACACATCCATACAAAACGCCATAGAGGCTTTTTCGGGTATCGAATGAATTTCCCAAATTAGTAAGCGCAAATTTCCGCGCTAACAAACACTAACAAATTCTGCGCTTAGATAGAGTTTGGAATTTTACACCTGGGCCTGCGAAGCATTCCGCGAAATAAAAGAGCGGCATGTGCATTGCATCATTTTGGTAGACTCGTTTTGGCCACCAAATTTCACTAATCGAATTCGTCGAGATGCAGTACGCAGTTTGGCACTGTAGTACTTTTCGGATGCGAAAACGTATTCAAATTAAAAGCGTTTCTTAGGCTGGAAATAATTCCTGCCATAAAGCGAAAACATCTATTTATTGAGCAGCTATAATTTCGTATATTTCAAACGGGTCGTTTTTGGTTCTAAGTTTACCAGCAAGCGAAAAACTTAATGACGCAGAAACAAAATAACTATTAAATAAATATTATTAAATACAGACTATTATAACTATTAAATAACAGTTATCTAGTAGCTATACGAAATTCGCTATAGTTTTTATTTTTTATTTATTATTATTTTAAGTGATATGAGATAGCTATTAGATAAAGATAGTGACTATTTAAAATAATAGTGCAGGCCTAAAACGCCGTATATTTTTTTCTACCAGTGCTGTTTTGAGCCACGTTTTTTTCTTAATAGTGCGTTTCTTTTTTTGGAATGTATCCATCGATTTCCGTGGGCCCGAAATGCTGGTACAAGCTATTTTAAACACATTGGTTGATAGTCATAACATTTTCGTATGTACGTATAAAGCGACAGTGACGCACATATAAATGCCTACATATCATTTAGACAGGCTATTATGAAGAATTAAGCAGGGCATCTAAGCTTCTCAAAAATTATTTTACGAAGGCTGCTGGTATCGGTACAGAAAATCTGGCTTGCTCAATAAAATCGACCAAACTTACGTCCCACTCTCTGTTATGCTTCTGAAAAGCTTTTCCTTCTAATGCCTATGCTTCTCCTTGACAACGGGGAACCGGAGAACCTGAAACAATAGGCCTCTGTATTACTGCTCTCAACATTCGGCCAATCGCAGAGCTTCTCCAACGTATTTCCCGGTCTACCCGCAACTATTCCTCCACGTTTTTCCCCAAATGGCCCTATGTCCCGTATTTCCCATTTCGGCCTTTCTATCATCGACTTTTATTCAACCTCTGTGACCGGTGGTCTTCCCTAGCCACGACTCATGGATCAGCTAGTGGGAGACTCTCGAGGGCATCTGGTAAGCTAGCACTCTACCGAGCACCCCTGGGCTGTAAAAAGACAAATTATATTTACATGGGCGAACGTTACGACGAGGCGAACAGGTTGCAAGGCACCCGACCTACTAACCTGAACCAAGCTTGTTGTGAAGTTCCTTAAACTACCCCGTCCCTCCACAGGCTCTCTACATACAGCGGGCCTTGTCCCAACTGATCGAAGGGGCTCCTTTAAAACACATTGTCCAAAAACATGCTTTTTAGTAGGGGATGAAAAATCCCAAAGTCCGTCTGGAATTTTTCATCCCGTAGCAAAAAGCATACACTACCCAGCAACAGACACACGAACGTACATCGGCGAACAAACATCGCGCTCTCTTCCGTAAAGAATTCCAATTCGTGGTGCATCATTCCAAAGTGACGCTGTGACTTTTGACTAAACGTTCTCAATTTTGCATGAAATTTGAGACAAACTGTTACTGAAAGACTAGGTCAAACATCATTCGAGACGAGTAACCTATGGATATGGCAATTACCATTTGTAAGAGTGAAACATATTTTCACAATCTAGAGCCCACTTCCATCGCTCCTTCTTGAAGATTTCATAAGTTGGCTCTTCGAGAGAACGCTATCTTCGCTTCCTTGTGGCTTCGAAACTCTTTCCATTGGACAGTCCTCCCGCCGTTCCTCCTTTGCCACAAAGAAAAGGATTGTTGCCGGCTTGACGTTCAACAGGGAAAAAGAAAGGGCCAGAGGACAAACGGGCTGGTGAACGACTGGCCTTCATCTTGCATCCTGCTGCTGACCCGTTTGTTATGTCTGTGGTGTATGTGTGTGTGTATCTGTTGTGAGTGTTTGTGTATGTGTGTTCACGTTGCGGAGAGCGCGCATCTTAAAAGCGAATGCATGTATCTGTATACGTCTTGCTGCTGCCGCTCCTGTTGGAGAAGTATCTGAATAAAACCATAAATCTCCTGTAATGTCCTGGGCGCTTTACGGCGCTGCCACTTTATCCGCGAAAATAAATGTAGCTGCCGCCGCCGTTGTTTCTGGTTTTGCCGTAGCTCGACTGCCGCTCTCTTTTGGTTGTTCGCTTGCGGCTTCTCTAACGCTTCTATTTCACTTTCTCTCTTTTCCTTGACTTGCGCTGCTACCTAACTCTGCATCGTTTTCTCTGTGGGTAGAAACTCGTTGCGGTGTGGACGACACTCTCCACACTCCAGCACAACGCAACGTATAAGCATCGTCGAAGCGTATATTTCTCGTCTTTGTCGTTTCCTGCCTTTCCCCTTGCGTCCATTGGACTTGAACGATGCAATGAATGGCGATGGATAGTAAAGCGGGCTGAAGGTGCTATGCATTGCTCCAAGAAACCACCCTTATTTCAAGGAGTTAAGGTCGAAAACGTGGAATAGCACAAGGAAACTAAAGAGATATCCAGAGATTTTCTGTACTGTGATGCCATTTTGCTGTTAGGCAGCGGATGAAACCGATAAGGTATTGTTCGACCACTACGAATAATGCCGATTGTATTTCTCTTCAACAGCTGTATGGCTCGAGTTGAGTCAGCAAGACGAAGAATTAGATCAAAGGCACAACACCTGGCGATATCTTTTTATTTACAACAAGCACAGCAAGAAACGCAAAACGAAGCCCCTGATATTCATATCGAGTGTCCATGTACGCACGGGCACGAAGATAAACAACTGTACCTTTCGGCATATGGTGGTTTATCGGAATAGCTGGTTTCACAGCAAAGCATTGTCTAGTAACCTATATTTCATAATAGAAATGAGAGAAATGAGGCATATCAAGAAAAGAGCTGAAACAAAAACTTTAGGCTTTAGACAAAAACTCTAGGCTTAAGATCGTGCAATCTTTTTGGATTACGCTTTATATTATATCATGTTTGTTATGCCGATATATACATTAGATTGCCATCTGTTTTCATTAGAATGACTTCCCAAAAAAAGGAGATTTGCTTGGAATAGCCAACTGCGTAGTTTTGTCAGTAGGCGTGTTATAGTTTGATAAAATAGCAGCGTGTATGACGTGTACTAGATATCACACGAATAAACGCTACACCATTGAATTCGTGTTGAAGCTTAGGTTGTCCACGTAAATGGAACTGAAAATTTGAGTAGTTCCATCGTGCCATATTAAAAAATGATTGTGTAATTGCCGAGGATTCTTTTGATTTGAATAGTAACAACAAACTTCCAATTAAAGTCATTTTGTTTCTTGGTCCGAACACAATTAGAACTTCTATATAAATTTAGAAAATACAAGAATTCTATTTCTTGTTCTCACAAATCACATCTAAGGGTAAACTTCACTGATAACTTTAGTAGTAGAGTTTAGTAGTAGAGTAGAGCTCATAATTTGCCTTTCCACCCCGATATCCAAATGGACATTGCAATCAGGGAGACTGAACGAAGTTTCGCTACGGCTGCCGCAACTTGCTTATTAAATAAGGAACCAACAACGACCATCTCAGGCCATTATACTCATGAGAATCGCGAGCAACACGTTAAGCAAGTATAGAAAAAATGTTGCAAACGACAACGTTGTCGATGAGCAATGATTTAAAATAAATTTTGGCTACTTATTCCATTAATCTATTTTACCGTCAGGATATAACCACAGTAACTTCTTTATCGAATGAAGCACAAACATCAAAATACTTCTTTGCCGGTATACTAATATCATACTGGTCGAGGTACCACTTTTAATGAAAAAATGGAATATGTTGACAAGTCGATGGTACCACGTGCGCAAACCTGAATGCTGTGTTATATTTGAAAGGTGCCCTGGTAATCTTTGAAATGCTATCGACGTAGGAGAGAAAAAGTTCTTCCATTTGCCAGAATTAGTTATAAAATAAACTATGCCAAATTATACCCAGATAGCCGATAAATATTTGAGACTTTTTAGAACACAAAGCTGAGTAGATATTATCCTATCTAGTTGTATCGTTATTCAGGTGGATTTTCCGTAATTGGCACACTCATGAGAACCGAGATGGTTTGTATTGTTAAATAAATAAGTAACTACCATGTCTGAAGTGACTAAATTCAGACAAAGCGATATCTCCCTTTCGAGGCCACTACCCCAGGGATAATCTCTTGGGGACAGTAGCCGCGCAGACCAAAATTCCATACAGAGCAATTAGCACTTGATTTAAATTTCACTAGGATAACTAAAAACTGTGTGCCTGTTCCTCAACAAACACATGGCTTGACATATTTATGTATGTCGAAACCGAGGAATGACCGGTCGTAACACTAATTGCTGCAGCGGGAGTTTACTGCAAATTCTGTTACAATCGTAGTTTTGTCACGAATAAAAAATCTTTAATCTTGAGGACTTACGCTATCTATTTTTATTTTAATGTCATAATTTACATGACATGCACGATCAACGAGGCTTCGAGTAAGTCGACAATTTTTGTTCCGATACATAGTTCACTAATTAAAACACATAGGCAACTGTGGCATAGGCTGTTTCAGTTTTAGCTGTAGCACGCAAGCCCACTGACCGGGCCAGTTGGCCAATTTTTGTCTGCGAATCGAGTTCCCTCAATTCTTATGAGCGAGAGGAATTCAAGATGTAGGTGGCAAAATGCGATTTTCATCAGCTGTTCGTGTAAAACAAATGCAAAAAAGATTCTGGGTTGTCTCAATATGCTCGGTGAGTGTTGAGGCTGCCCATGGCTATACCATGTTCTCTACTAACTTTTGGAGGAAAGGAGATTTATTTTGCAAAACAACAGTTGAACAGCAGTTTATTATTAATTTTCCTAATATATACCATCTAATCTGCGTTAATCGTTGTTTACTCCATTATTTTCATTCATATTCTTATCCGCCGTAACACACTGTCTAGCACTAATACAATAAGGGGACACCTCCAATTTCAAATAATAACAAATTTTTTCGTTAATTTCCGTTAATAATGATTTAGTGATATATAATCACATGCAAATACAAAAATGAATAAATACTTAGAGCTTCTATATTATGATGCCACTGAAACATCTCAGTGGCATTCAAAGGCAGCCCACACTTGGCATAGTTTACTTTGCATAATTGTATATGCCCTGAAGAAAGGCAGCCTTTGTTGTAAAAGATTTTGTGGACGATAATAGACATACGGCCATTGATTCAATAGAAATATCCTGTAAGCTATCGGCGTATTAGAATAACCATAGCTACGCCAGTTACCCCATACTGGTTTTCATGACTCTCTCAAGCTTTCAACACACCTAAGCGCGACGATATATCACTTTTTAATATTAAATCAATTTAGCTGAAATGGGTCAAAAAGTTGGAACGTGTGCTTTTGCAATAAATAGGTCTACATGTGTAACTACCTGAGAATAAAAATGGTAATTGCAAAATCATTTTCTTGAAGATATGAATCGCGATATTTCACTACCAGGTATCATCTTTACTTTATTCTGAAAAACCATAATTTTTTATGTTATTTTACCGTTACTTTACGGCATAGAATGCATGAAGATATATCCGGTGAAACAGGATTTACAATCGACTGACAATAATTTTTAATAGTGATTATACGGGCGGCAGAAGTCAGAATGAAATTGATGCAGGCGTATTGAAGTTTATTGATTGGCGTAGGAATGCTGCACAATGCCCTGCGTCCGTGTCGACAGTTATATGAGATAGTACAAAAATAATGCCAGCAATTCGTGACAGCGCCTCAAGCCGGCAAATCCTTTTGTGGAGGTAACGACTTGCGTAAGTATTTATAAAAACTAAACTTAAAGTAGGATATATAGAACTCAGTAACCTAGTACACATATGTCATAAACACAAAAGTGCCCGAATTCTGTCATGGTGGATGCATTTACGTTAAGGATGTCCCAGTAGAAGCAATGAGGGAACGACGCTTGGTTTGGCTGTGACGTACTGAGCCTAGCGAACGGACGAAAAAGTAAGCCGATTACAGTTCAGGAGCAACCGGCGGATCTCTCTCTGAAAGTACCCTCTCTACTCGAGCCTCGTACACTCCCACCACCAACCACCGCCATTCCCGCTTTTCCTATCCTTCTTTCCTGCTGCTGTCGAGCTTTGCTTCTGCTCGAAGGCCTGGTGGTTCGCGCAAGGCCTGGCGTTCCAGCTTCGGATTTGAGGATTAGCTTTTTGGATCAGCTTGTCAGCCTGGGCAAGCAAGAAGCCAACGGTAGCCAAATCACCGAGAGGACGACATGATGGCCTAACTGCATCGGCGTATGCAACGAATACCTGGCGAACCGGTTCAGGACCAAAAATTCACCTCGACATTAGCCACGGAAGTACTGAAACAGATAAAATATTGTTTTAGCAGAAATTATAAATGATTGTGATTAGGGTAATTTTAGTTCAGCCACAGAATTAACTAGCAGAAGCACTCAAGCCAAGTGCAATGTCTTGTTGTATTAAAATTCTTTTGCAAAGTTTAACCTGAAAACTATTTAGCTATTATGGAAGTCATATCTAAACTTGAGTAGGATAGGTTTTTCAGACTCGAAAAGCTGTGTCTCTCTATGGCGGTATGCATTCAAAGCAATATTCACCAATTTAAAGCTACTCGTATAATTTGCAGTAAAATTTAAGTATAAAAGCGGTGCTATTTGCTGAACTATAAAATATACGGATGCACACTGGCTTATGAACTAAAGGATTTGGAAATCAAATGGCTTCAGGTTGTACTAATTACGCATGGGTGCCTGACGTAAAATATGTAAAATCTCGAAGCAAATTATAAACTTTTTAAATATGAACGGAATGAATGATAGCTCAGTTCAATAAGAATATATTATATCCTTATTTATACTTATATATATATATATATATAGATATATAATAAGGATATACAATAAGGATATATAAAACGAAGAAAAAGAAAATAAATGCGTCATATAGTGAATAGAATTTAGTTACAGATACTGATGGCGAAAAGACTGTTCCTTGCTCTAGAGGTATCAGTGTGTACCTCTCAACAAAGTATAATGCAATTATGCCCTTGCATGAACTGTCTATAAAAAGGTTCACTCTTGCAACAGTAACAAAGTATAGTTTCATATCATTTATATATATAATAAATAAGCTCTAAGAACTGACACACTTTATGGAAAATATACTTGGTGTTGCATCCAACGAAAATGTTTATTAGATCCTTTACAATTACAATCGTTTTGGAGCACAAGGAATCAATGCATGTAGTTACTGTACAAAAAAGTCTTCGTGACAGACATGCGAGAAAACGATAAGTAGTACAGTACTATAAAATATTAGTTTCGAGGTACCTAACTAATCGGCCTCTTCAGTGAAATTAAGTTTTTGTTGTTTCAAAAAGTACCAAATATTTATACTTAGCTGAAAGTGTTGAGATTTAGGCTAAATTATGTGACCTGCGTTTTCAATTTTTTTTAAAGAGGGTCTTCCTCTATCCTGTTTTTTGTCGAAGCTCTGCTGCTAGCTCAAATCTCTAGTAGTCGCTCTCCCTAGTTCCTTGGCACGTTATAGTGAGCGATATAGTGAGTTTTTAAGAACGCGCCTCGCTCACAAGTATTGTCGCTTCTAGAACGAAAGTGCCAATTAGACAGACCTTTTAGTTGCAACAGACGTGAGTGCTCCTGTTTCATCCTTTTGTCAGAGATGCTCACTAAAGCATGGGCTGCAAATATGGTGCGAAATTACTTTTTTTTACGTGTTTATACGTTTATTTTATATTACGTTATGGTTATTTTAAAAATTGTTTCCTAATGCACGCAAGAATACCAGCTCTAATTCTCTCCCCTCTGTCCAACATTGGGGCAAGAATCGAAATGATTTGCTTAGTCATATTATTATTTAACAGCATGATGGCACTACACGTCCTATGCCATGAAATTTATATCAAGCAACATCTCTATCCCCTTGTCTCCTCCTTACGCCATATATGTATATATATATATATATTAATACGTATATATACTATTTACGAATATATATGTACTTATTAACCTCCTGTATTCATTTATGGTACATAAACATAATTTACGCCTGGTATATGTATATATATATATGTGTGTGTGTGTGTGAGTGCGTCACTTTAAGTAACAGTCTGCTTAGGTTCAAGAAAGTTGACACCCGAAATGGGTCATCTTCGTTGCTATGAGCATCCGGCCTATTTTGCCATCTTTTTCATGACCATCAACCTGTATCGGCTGGGTGCACACTGTGCGTTCTCGTTGTTTGTTGACTAAGTCATACATGGATTTCATATGGTCAGTTAATAGAGTACCGTGCTACACAAAGGGACCCAGGTCGCTCGACACTCTCTTGCAAAAGCCGATCCCGCTGCCCATAAAGGATAGTCAATGTGTTAGACGAAGGCAAAGCAATATTTACTCTGTGATAACGAGACCCTGATTCGACGGCTCGGATCAGTCAACATCAGCTTTCTCTACGCAGATGAGTGTCAACAAAACACCAACAAGCAAGCGAACCGGACTGTCTTTAGTGAGAACTAACCGGGCCAGCAACAACATCAGTGTCTATGTGGCCTCTCCGTTAGACAGAAGCCTACGCAGCGCAAGTAGTAACATCAATTGAGGCAGGGAGAGCGATGCTAACAAATGATAAAGGCGTCTCCGAGGAGAAGGCAAACGACCCAGATCTGATACTAACTAACGGCGGGCAAGGCACATTCCAGCACTGCAGAGCAAGATTCGAGAAGACCTTTTGAATCGAGTGAAAGGAAAGCTGTGTTATCTGATAGTGGTCACAAATATGAAGTGGAAAAAAGAAGACAATATATAAGATATTTGGTAATTTTTCATTTTAAATGCCTGCGATTACATGAAAATTTTTCGTTACACTTCGGGATAAACAACTTACAAGGATTTTAGACTAAGAAAAAACTTCTTTCAGTTGAACTCGCAAAGATGTATATTTAGCTTTTCCCCTTTTTCAACGAATTTCCCCTTACCTTTCAGAGCTAACAGGCTCTAAAATGGTACGATTCTATCAGGTCCCGATATCTGCATCTTCGATGCTTACGGTACTCGTGGCCGTCTACGGAACCTGACTCCCAAGTCTGATCCAGTTCATACATCGAAAATGTCCACACTGACCGCAAACAGTGCGTCCTGTATGTCACATGGCTTCGACCAGAAGCAGTAAGCACCCTCCCGTTTGTATCAAGGGCCGAGGGCGAGTTTAGGAGCGCGGTCAGCAAGCGAAGAGGTGCTAAACTCGTCACACGCGCGTGAGTAAAATCTTCTCTTCCTTTCGTTGTTTCTTTGTGGCTCCCGGTCGAATTGTCCTGTAGGTAGCGCTACTAGCGGAAAAGTCCCGAACACGGCAGGCAAAAGCAAAGAGACGTACAGCAGCTATTTGGAGGCAGTGCAGTGGTAAACGTGGGGGCAACTCTGTGTGGCCTAGACCAGCCATGGAAAGATGGCAGTAGTTGGGAGCGGAAAGGGGAAATACGAACAAGGGGCTGGTCGCGTCCAATTGGGTGGTGCTTTTATCGCCCTATTTGCAAGACAACTGGCCGACCGTTGTCCGGCCGAAGCGCACGAACGGCATTTTGCGACGAGGACAACGATGAAGACAGGGATGGCAGGACACTGTACCCCGATGTAAGCGCTAGTGGGGAAGACGATGCTGTAGCCATTCTCTGGTTGTCGCCTTTGCGCTTCTGCTTCAACCACCCACAGCTAAAGCATTAGTGCCTGTAAGAGGAAGACGAAGAAGGTGGAAAAGCAGACTTTTCTTAAAGTAGTGGACAACGGAAGTGGTGTCTTGCCATGGCATGTGAGTGCGAATGCATAAAGGGTTTACGTGAAGCATTAGAGAGGAAATAGTGCTAGGGCAGTGGAATGGAGACGCGTAATGGGGATACGAAGTACCCAAAGAAAAAAACGCAGCAAAAGACGAATCGTGAAATGCGTTACCGGAGCTGGTGAGAGGAGGTAAGGCAATGTAGCAAATGCATTCTATCGACCGCAAAGTGGTCGAAAAGCGACGGATGACAAGTAACGGCCGCCGACGACAGAAAAAGGCGCCACTAGATTGCTAGCACGCACACACTGGACTGAGAAACAAAGAAGAATGGTCACTGGCTCGGTCCTCGTTAGAAGAGAATGATGCAACGGCTTTTGCCGTTCCGGGAAGGCCGTCAAGGCAATCCGTGCAAGTTGACAGCTTCGTGAGAGACATGTCAGAATTTCTAAAAAGAAATAGAATATAATATTATATCAATAATAATAATGTATGAATATATATACTAGAATAACTTTAGAGGAGTTGATAATAAAAACTCTTGTGTTTGACATCAGAGTCTTCAATTGATAGGTATTTGTTATTTTGAATTTGATTGCATCTTGTTTTCACTGTAAAGTTAATACGTGTCAGAACTCCACTTCATCGTTTTTGTTTCGTGTCCAAACAACCAACCGGCCTTTTTTGTAGTTCTAGGATAATAATTCACCCCAGCAATGCTCCTTTGTTAACTCAGAAAGCCATGCTTATAAATTTAAGAGTGGCTGCTTGCGGTGATTTAAATGCATCTTCCAACTGTAAGATCAAACAATCGATTTCACAAGCGAACAAACAGACGTCTATCAATTTTTGAACCACAGCTTTAATAGCATGCGATAGTTGTAGAATGAACCGTTTAGTTCTGAGTTGATGCACGGCGCTTACACTTTTTGGCCTGACGCAAAACAAAATAGCAAAAGGAATATTTGCTTTTGTTATTACACTGGCTGAATAAATTCTAGTCCTGCCGTAGGTATTTAGTTTTTTAAGTCTAGTCTGCTAATATTGGGGGCTATAGTCGTGGGGTTCACCCATTGTAATTCAGTCGTAGATCTATAGAGTCCATCTCAGGAAATATTGCGAAAAACGGTACCGTGGGTTCTACATGTTGGCTGACAATCGGTCCTAAATATTTTTTTAGTTCAAGCTGAAATTATTTCCCATTACCTGTAATAGTTTTGAGCAGTGCTTCCGTGTGAATTCACCAAAAAAAACCGTAATTATGTTTCATATCTGCAGCAGTTGTAATCAAACGCTTTCATGCTTTTTTTTATGTTTCACGCAACTTTTGCTCTCAACATATGTACAAAAATGGACGTGCTGAATACACGCCTCTTTTACAAATTACAAATAAGCATTGCATCCCTATAGCATGCAACAGAGAAAATATACAGAGGCAACTGACGCCTATGACGACGCAAATACAGTCCAATAATAAAATGACGTACAGCTGAGCTACAATCATGTGTTGGAGGTGTAGTTACTTGCTAGTACTTTAATTTTACTAAAATGTGATGATATGTCAAAGGAATTACGTACACATATGTGACATAAGGTTCACCTGTGTAGTAGTAAATATATCAGTAGGTTACTCAAAAAAATTGTTAAAGTTGCATAGTTGGTAAACTTGAGACAGTTTTAAAAAGCAGTTAAGAGATTTTTATTGAAAGTTTCGGATTTAAGAGTACCTGATGCTCATGATGCTCAGATGAAGTATGAAAACGATTTTTTTTAAATCAATCTGTTGCTCAGCCAACTAAATTGCTATGACCTAGATATAAAAAGTTTACAGTTGCGAACGATTTAGAAACATATTTTTCAGCAATACTTAGTTTCAGAGGGCAAATAAATTACACTGTCTTAAGACGCTCTACGTTTTGCGATTGAATACCGTATCAAACCATTTTGAGATACCCATGCAGCACCATTAATAAAAAACAGGTTTCAAGTTTGGCACGCCTGTAGAAATTGTGAGATGCAGATCAATTTTACTGATGTCTTTACTTAGATTGGCTGACATGAACTTTTCAAAAATCATACTAAATATAAGAATAAGCAAATAGGAGCGTGTCAATTCTTGCGCCCAAAGGGTATTAGTTGGAAAATGGCGCGCTTCACCGTAACGAATAGCAAGACATCTCATTTAAACACACAATGCTGATATCTGAACACTTACGATAGCTTATTTAGGATGCTCTTAATAACATGCATAGGGTGTAATATGCACATAATGATTCCCTTACGTAGTAAAAGGTTATGTCGCCTTTTTCAGATAATCTAGCATGCATAAGGCAGCATTAACATACAATTGCATCTCGAAATAGGCGGCGCCTCAGCCTCATTAACTTACAGTACTGGTGTTTAAGATTTTCCAACTACCTTTTTGTCTCTTTTTCAGTCACACATGTCAATGCTATTCAGTGGACCAGGTTTTGAGCTAACAAGTGGCAGCATTTTTTTTTTGAGAAGTTGATCAATGGAGAGATATCAACTAGGCTATAACGGCACGCGAATATGCCCAAGTCGGCTTTTTTTTTTAGAATTTCTCCTTTGAAGGATGTAGGTGTCTTACTATCATACAACGATCATCCAGGCAACAATAATCAGCAAATGGCCATACTAGCAGGGTGCTACGACAAATCAATCGATATTTATTCAATTAGGTGTTTGCTCCCCTCGTCGGTTCTATTGAGCTGATGGAGTATTCGGGGTGGAATAGCAGGCCATAGAGCTCTTTTTGATCCGCCTGCACGAAACTAGCTAAGCTGTACTCAGATACTTGGTTTCCATAGGCCTCGTGTACGGCATCGTACTTCCGTTTTTGCTAGCAGTTGTGGAGCTTTGGAGATGACTTGGCATTCTGCTGCTGCTGTTGAGTGGCATAGGCCAGATTGGCTATTGGGCGCGGTCTGTCGCGACGTTTGATCCATAACCTACATATCCCATAGTACTGTAGATCGGACGATGGAAACTCGGCCGGGGAGTCGACTGTCCGGGGAAGACACCGATCTACGCTAAGTGGATCGTGGCACGTCATCTCGAAATCGAAAGGAGCAGTGCCTTAAGCAAAGACCTCCGATCGCCTCGCACGCAAATGCTTACTAAGTATGTGTCCCTTAGACTGCAGCTCTATCCGTTCTATGTGCCTTCATCTTCATCGCCTATATCCTGAAGCTGCACACCAGCGTCGCTTTCTGTGCAATGCTGATTATCATTTAAACAGGTTATTAAGACATGTATTGATATATTTACCTTACTAGGAATTAATGACAATAAAGGGTGCAATCGTGTGCGCATGATATGAGAATGGTTTAAAAATGCGTTCTTTATTTGCGTTATTTGAAGGGAGGCTTAAGTTCGTGGACTTTGTTTTAAAGATATGAAAAATATAGGTTAGAAGAAAGTGCACATAAAAGCGAACTGGAGCTAGACATACATAATAAATATATTGGCATAGATCTCAACAGAAGCGAATTTAAACGGAATCAATAACCTGATTTTCTGATGAAAATGCGGAGAACTGAATGTCGGCTATCCAGATCCGAGAATAATTTTTTATACCTAAGCAGCGGCTAATGCAGCTGAACGCGGCTCATGGTATTGCTACACGCGAGTAGCGTATGCTACCTTGTTTCTGACTCTATGTTACATATATTCGGACGCCCAGCTTAAGGTTTCTCCGACGTTTGACAATTAGAGCATCCTTTTCCGGTGTCAGATGGAAATTCCCGCAATCATTGCAAAATATAGGTGCATTTTTTCTGATGTCGCATTTGTGGCATCACAGTTATTATTTTGAAGTTACTGCAGTTTGCCACCCAAAATTAATTTGGCAGCATCTCTATGGCTCTTCTTATTTTTTCAAACATTGTTGTTGGCGCTTTCGACTATGTTATGCTGGATACTACAACAATCCTTTATTGCGCCCAACTTAAATCATTCCTATTGAAGGCCTAAAGCGGCTCCACGTAGAGTCGTCCTAGTGCTTTTACCTTGTTGTATTCCCATAGTTTATATCCCTTGTGCAGCTAATTATTACTGCCGCTTAAAATAGTTCCTAGGTATTTATGTGAGTTCTCTATTTTAAGTTCTTTTTCCCAAATGTACAAAAGTTCCTCATTCTTTATGCCATCTGTTGCGAAAGTAATTACTATGCTACTTTACTGTTTTACAAGTATCAGCTATTCTGTAAAAAAAAGTAGTTCTGAGATTGCGTTTTATTATTCTTTACCCAGTACAGTATTTTATTACATCGCGTTAATACGTAACCGCCACATATAGTTTTATCTGTCATTAGTGTAGTCATTTTAGGTGCATTGATTAGGTATTAAAATTGAAAACAAACTGGTATCTATTCGCTGGCAGATACGGATTTCAGTTGAGCTGAAATCCGTATCTGTACACCAACCAGTCGTAGCTTATGTCAGGTTTTGATCCTGACTGCTACTGTGTGGGTCCTTAACTTAAAGAGTTAACCCTTCTTGGAGGAATACGTTGCTTTTATCCCGAAGCTCTTGTTCAATTGATTCAATTAGACTATTTATTGCCGGCGAATTGCACGCCTGGTTTGCTAGTATCACACAGACAAGTGGATTTCCTAGTCTTCCGGCTGCGCCAAATATCAAGCACGGTCGAGTGGACCCTCAGAAAGATCTGTCGACTCCTGCCGTCCCTTTAGATAATTCAACTTCTAGCCCGGAGACCAGTCAGCCAGGCAAAACACAGCAAGCTAATGAAGAGCAGGATTTTTATCCGATGGTACTCCTCGTGTCTAACTAGCTGCGAACCTTCACGGAACAGCCATACACCTCACGTGAGCGAAAGCATAGCCATCGCGGGTAAGGAAGTTTCCTAACGATCCCTTTCATAGTACCGAACTCCAGCTCTTAGTTCTATGTGACGATTCATCGTATTTCACGATGGACTGTGATATCACTACAAACCAGACGGTGTACAAGAAAGCAGACCGAGTGGCTGACCGCCTGATGGTCGGCAAGCATTATACACCACGGTGTGTGGAGGCGAACTGGTGCTCAGAAACACACATACGCTCTCACAAAGTCGTGTCCGTACAATAGAATTGGGGGCCCGTGGTTCTTCTCATTGCTCGGCCTTTCTAGTTGCAAAAGCCCAGGAATGTGTCCGACAAGCGGTAACGTAGTGTAGAAAAGACGCTACCAACCCCGGCCTCTCTGTATGATGAGAAGCTTATGGTTCGGAGTAATGTGTCTTGGGGTCCTTCCTCATAAAGAGGGGAAGGTGTGGAAGCCGTTGGACTTGTGCGTCGGGTAATAGCTGGGGGATATGGCTTTTAGGGTGAGCTCAGGGAGTTTGAGAAACTTGGCTCGCCTACTGAACTGCTCTGTAAAGGTGGGGGGGAAGCAAGAGATGAAGGACGTGACCAAGAATGAATCTCCTTCTCGTCCCTTTCAACTTCGCGCTCAACGAGTGTCTTTCGTAGAGTTCGAGTGGAGTTACTGGAGTGAGGAGGAGACGAGTCTCCAAGCAGCAAGCAACCAAACGTTAGACTGAACCTCCTTTTGCTTTCCTTTATACCGCAGCCTCTGGTTGGTTGAATCGGTGAGTGCGAATGAATCCTCTATGGCTACAGGAAAGAGTGTGCCTTCTTCCCTTTATCCCATCCCCTTCTATTTCTCTCCATCTATCGTTGGCTCTCTTGCTACCGAGAGCTATGATAATGGGAACAGAGTAGTAGATAGAAAAGGCTGAAGCAAGGGCACGCGTTAGAGAGAGATGACGTGGAATGGTGCCTGCGGCTGCCTGTGTGAATGTGTTGTTGTTTGCGTGTGCATCTGCGGCGACCCGCAAGTTCAAAGACGCAAACCCGATCTCGGAGATCCAGGCTGCTGTTGCAGGCTCTATTGTCAAAAGAAGCAGAGACGCAAAGTGCATCGTCAACTTGGCAATCGGAACTTTTTATCTTTGCAAAGCTAGCTGGCTAACAACGAAGGCGTGATGGGCAGCAGCTATTTCGCCTGCGGATAGCACGTTTCACAATATCACTGTTGACCACGACAATCCGACGGCGTCGAGTTGACGAAACAGACCCGCTTTATCAAAACGACGACAAGATAGCAAGAAGTTCACTGAAGGCAGAGCACTAAAGCAAAATCATACAAGAGGAGAAACATAGCGTCACGATAGAATAGATAAATGCAAAGAAGATTCAAAATATATTTCAAAACTGTCAGTTCAGTGATGGACGTAGCGATGTATACGTCATTCTAATTTGTTGGACTAAAATGCTAGTTTTTTATGTAATCAACCAGTCGCTAGGTTTTCGGTGTGGGCTTTACTGTATTCTCATTTGTTAATTTGTAGATTTTACACAATTCGTCCGCATAATATCTCTTGAATTAAAGTTATAGATAGAACTAGAATACTTACTATTCCTAGCGGAATCGCCTTTTTTATTTAGTAGGTTGTTGGCTATAACGTTCCGAGCGTCACATACCACAACTTAGGCTGGCATTGCGGCTTGGTGAAGTGGCGTGTTAAATTTCCGGGTCCTCAAGTCAAGAGCCCTTGAGAGGAACAAGTTGAAGGATCCGAAGGTTCGAGATGAATAGGGTGGAAATAGAACCAACTGGGGTACAGCCTTCTGCTGGGTGGTAGTAACCGACCCCAGAGAACCTTCAAAACTGAAGGGGCAATTTAAGTTCCAACAGGAAAGAGTAAGCACATACCAACGAGCAGTACTACTGTTTTCGCTTTTTTCCTACTTAACGGCGCTCCGAGCTAGCCAATATCATAGGCCATACTAAAATTTCTGGTCTACACAGAACGAATCTCGTGAGTCACAAGGACCTGAGCTACACTTATTGGTGGCGCCAAGGACGCTGAACCGTTTACTTTCACTTTTTCTTTAACAAACTCTGGCTAGAGGTCACTAGCGCGCTTCTTCTCTCTATACAATATTTCTATCCCGATTGCACACTTCCATTCAGCTCAAGGTCAGGGTTGTGGGCCCCTTAAAGTTTCTCAACGCTATCTTGTCAAATCAGGTGAAACAATCAGCTTGTACTGTTTGAGATCTCACAAAGAACCGGACTTTCAGTAAAGTGGCCTCCAGCTCCGTGCACGTTTCGGGGATCTTTTACTTCAGTGGAAGAAGACAGAGAGGCCATGTGCCCTCCGTGGCTTTTAAATAAATACAGATTTTATACATTCAGAGCATTTATATCGGAACCCCATTGTTCAGTTACGATGCGATCAAGGGATATTTGCATTCTTTGGGCTCTGGCGCTTATCGTCAAACACTCATCAAGTTCCGGCGGATGAATGTTAGGCCAACAAGCGAAATCTGAAAAACGGTCGTAATACGAGAGAAGCAAGTAAGGAAATTAGGTCGCATGTGTCTCTAACTCCGCTGCAAAACGAATGAATATAAAAGCCAGAACACGCCGTTTAGTGCTGTTTAAGTATTTTAGCAATATTGCATACGTAACAGCAATATTCGGATACCAGCATGAAAGGAAATGGTAAGTCACAAAGATAGACAAAGACCTAAAGACAAACGAAGATGGCGCTGTAGCAGCACACAAGCGTTGCATTTAGCATCTTATTGCTTTGGCATGTGATAGCCACCTATACAAGCTGGGCATGATAAGACTAAGTCTCTGTTCGAGATCGTCATAGGCAAGCCTTCCGACCTATTCGTCCCTTCACAACTCACGGAGAGTTCAATGCTTATATTGTGTATACTTCTTGGTCAAAAGGAGCTGCTTGTTGGCTTGACATCATTCAATCAACCTTCTCGTTTCCAATTTCTTTCATGGCGTTTGGGTTTCCAATGTGCCCTCAATACAAGGGAATATACATGTTGCCAAAGAGTAGGTTTTTCTTACTGACGTCAACTGTCGATACGAGCGTGTGATTGCGAAAAAAAGGCGTTTCGAGGGCGCTCGAAATGGTGGCGAATTTCACCCGCCCACAGAACCGTAAGCCTGTGACGGCTAGACCTTGGCGCCGAGTTGGGAACTGCAATGAAAGGCAGCGTACCTCTTCGCCCGGTAGTATTTGCTACCTGGAAGCAAACGCATACGTACGATGAAGGTATCGAAACAGTCAGGCAAACCTTCCGTAGAATAGAAGGAAAGCGGATGGTGGGAGGGCAGAAGCCAACACGGACCCGCCTCCGTGTATGCGCATTCGACTTGTTCTTCCCAGGAGAGCAAAACAGCCGGCACATAGCGTGTGCCACTGACAAGGACACCTCCAAGCAAACGAAAAGGCAAAACATGCTACAAGGCGAAAGGAAAGTGGTCGGTACCAGAATGAAGCGTGGCCATGGAGAACTAAAAAGACACCACCGTGAAAGGAGTATTCCTTGCCAATAGGGGAGACAGGGGAAAAACAGTATTTCAGTGTGTACCACGCCAGCAGCTTTCTCCTTTTTTTGTCGGTTTGTTGAGAAGAGCGACGACGCTGGTCTTGAGAACACGAACTCATAGCTAGCAAAACAGGCGGGTCGGCTCCCCTCGGCTGTATACGCAACGACAGAACGCCGGCATACGATGAGCCGACAAAGATGAAGCTGTCACAAAGGGGAACGCTTGCGTAACATACTCCATTCACTTTCCTGGGCTCTGCTTTGCTAGTGCTACGTTAGGTCGGTTCGACGAGTTGGAAGGGAACCCTCATGTCGAAAACTATTCCTGAAAACCCTCATGAAAACTAAGAACGATCACCAAGAGGTAATGCGAGGCGACCGGCGAATAGAAATAGCTATGAAATACTGGAATCTATAGTGAAAGACAAATCTGCTTCTAGACCACCAATAACAACAACGACAGTAAAAAAAAGAAGCGACAAAGGAAAATGAAGCGGTGGCTATTAATATGAGATAGAAATCGACTATAAATATCCGCTTGTTCTTTCAGATAATTTCCGGCGCTGTTGTGGTTGTGTAGAAATGAAGATTAATCGAGTACAAAGATAGCGCAGATAACTGCGCCAATTATCCTCGTTACTGCTCTTTTGTGATTCCATTAACGCAGGACAATACTAAAGTGTAGGAGAAACGAAACAAAGAATAAATGTACGATTCTTTACCTTCTAAAAACTTTAAAAGCAGAACATCAGTTCACAAAAATGTAGGATTTTCCACGCTGGTGCCGACTGCACTTAGCAACGACGTGTTTTTCCTCCCTTGTGAGGGCATCTGTTGCTTTGTTCCTAAAAGAACAGACGGCCGCTTGACTAACTTCGCGGGTTGTGTCTTGCATTTGAGCACTAGCTGTAGATATCAAGTGCATTAGTATATCGATATAACGACATTGTCAAATTAGTTGCCATTCATGTAAAAACGAGTACAAAAAGTGTAAACACCCCAAAATAGAGTGCTCTCATTTTTTTATACAAATTTCAGAGGTACATGGTTTTTAATAAAACTTCTTCCCACAGGTTTCACTTACGTGAGCATTATTTTAAGATAATACAGAGTGGATTGTTGCATACACAATTGCCTTTGTATCACCTTAAAAAATTACTTAACAATGTAAATAATAAAGCCACTTATGACTGACAGAATTCATGTCACCACCTTCCAGCAAGCAATTGAGAAAAACTCAAGACTTGAAAACGTTTAACGCTTTCACACCCGTTACGTATTACACGGCGAAGTTAATATAGGTATGTTCATGTTATTTGAGCTCGACTCTTGTGATTTTCTTTCTTCCAAAAGGTAGTTCATAACTAGCAAGACACTCGTTTCAAGAAAAGTGTACCACGAATACAAGAGTACAGAGCGCGAATAAACGTAACTCCAATTGGGAATTATTTGTGCGTTCGTAGCTGCGGGTTGAGAAAATAATTATTTTTCCATGATTGTAAAAATGTGCAACATTGGTAGGTTTGGACTATACTCAATGTATTCTCAGCGGTTAGTTGAAATGGAATGACTATCCATTTCGATAAACATGTTTTGCAATATCATATTGAAGTTGGTTTCTCTAATTGTCTATCTAATTAGGCTAACTAACCGCCTGTGCAACACTCAGAGCTTCCTCGAATCCGACAGCGACATATACCAGCCTGTAAATATGAACGCTTTGACGCGTACGGTTTAATACAGGCCGTTATAAGCCGAAAAAGAGGGTGAAAGAAAAGGGCTTCGTGAGAAAAAACTTCGTGAGAGATACTGTACAGCCTGTGTTGCGTAGAAAAACAATCATTCCAGATCACCACCGCAATCAGCCACTAAGCATGAAATTGTGGCACCTGATCTTCGCTCCACCTCAAAAACCGTATGTACATCCGCGCTGTGTGGTCCCTTATTTTCACTTTGCGTTGCTTTCGCTATTAAGTAGCAAAATTGCTTCTATTACAGTGGCTATTAAAGGGATCACGTATGTGAATATATTTACGACATATGAGAAACGAGGTAGGCGACTAAAATTGGACCCTCTGAAAACGTAGCAGCGAACTACCGTATGGTGATAACTGCTCGCAAGGCATTTTTTCCTGCACCAGGAATCTCGTGGTTCTGCTCAGGAGACGTGCGGTCGACTCTCCGGGGTTTTGCTTTAGAGCAGCTACTTTTATACTACACTATTGTTGGACTTTACAAAGTATTATACAACAGATGTATATTCAAATTCTCACCGTTTCAAATTCAAGATCTCACCGTGCCTGTACACAGCTTGCTATTTCGGTCCATTACGCAAATTTAGAAGACTCAATATCGTCTACCTCTTCCAGGGATATGGAGTCCAATTACTTATGCCTATATGAATTTTACTTACGTCAATTGCATTAGTTTCAACATTTTACAGCAAAAATTCTTTATTCAATGTTTTACAAAAGCTATACTCGCTACAAGTGAAGTCAATGAAGTAAACAAATTAACAATTCGCATTGTAACGAGGACAAGCATTTGAGAGAGATCTATAAAAATATAAACTTATCAATCTACAACTCTAGCGATCCGCTTGACGGGCTGTGAGCCTATAGCTCGCTGAGTACATCTGTATCATACAACAGAGTCACCTAAGAGACAACTGTACAAGCTTTGAGGAAATGCCAAGTTTAGTTTTCAAACGTTCTTATCTTCGCGATAATAATTAAACCTTTCATGCATACCATTGCCATTCCCAATTTAAAGGCTCAGGCTTTTTGGCTCTCTAGCTACCATTAACATAGGCGTACTTGTTCTGCTGCGTATAGCAGTGTGCATTCTAAACGCTACACGAGCTATTTCATTGCCCGCGACCATTCTCATTACTACCCACCTGAACTGTCTCAGCCTCGCGCCGAATTCCACAAGGGAGAGAGGAAGGGACCAGTGGACGAGAATCTAGGACAATTCGCTAGGACGAGGCCTTCCGTTCCCTGTGACCGATCGACTTCCATCTGCCATCTGAGAAGGCGAACGAAACGAATGGAAGGTATATACATAGATAGGTATGGGTAGATAGTGTTGGTTGTTGAGGAAATGAAGAAGGCTTCCTTCTGTCGAAGATCAGATCCCGTCGTCGCTGCACACCAGTTCTGTGTTCCTGTAATACAACATCAACGTTACTTAATGCATTAACAGTGCTAACGGAGGCTACGTTTAATTATGAACCACCAATATATAGCCGACAAGGTGTTGGTTCCTTTTTTCGTCTCTTCTCATACAAGTAGCCACCGACAGGCGACTACACCCCTGGGCATGGCTCTTTGTGGAAAATGCTACGGTCCTTTCTTTCGCTGCCACCACAACACCATCAGTCTACGACGAGCCAATCTCCTCTTTGGTTGTTTTTTGAGGAGTGTACGCGCGTCTGTTGTCCTTCCATTAAGTTTGGGCTAATTGTTCTTGAATCAGGTGTTAATTATAATGCCAGACCAAATGCCAAGCAATCATGACATACGCCGCCAAATCAGTCTAAAAGAGGAACTACCATTTTAGAATAAGTTCACTTATCGCGAGAGGTTTATCCAGAGGTCACTCATTACAGAATATGAAAAAACTACGCAAATATGATGCTGTCACAAACGATGCTGTCAATTGCATAGCATATATATATATTTTTGTTAAAGGCTCGGAAAACGTAGGGTATTCTGTATAATAACTGCAATAAGAATGCACATTAAAGTATAAAATAGAAGATACATAAAAAATAAGCGTGTATATATGAATATGAATAGATATCCCCTGATTACTCAAAAAACAGTTTCAGATGATGGGAGTTACATTTGACCATGTCATATAACGAAGAAAAAGTGATGTATTTAGCGCCTTTCATGTAGGACTTCACTAAAGAACCGTACAATGAGATCTACGAGATCGAGCTTTAGGAACATCAAGGTTAAACAAATGCTAAACAAATAAACGCAATTGAAGTATATTTCTGGCACCTCAATACGTCTTTTGCTCGTTTATTTTTTATTTGTCATTATCGCGATTTAATAAACACGTCTGTCGAACAGTGTATTTTTTTCATTTATTGTAGTTTTCAAAACTGATTCAACATGTCCAAATGAAATTTACTGATAACGATAGATGATGTAGAATAGCCGTACTATCTAATACTGTCGTGTAGAAGAGTTGTTACGTCTTAGCGCATATTGCGTTTTTTGCCCGTTGAAGCTTCCGTTTGTATGACAGCAATATAATCTTATAGCATTCAGCTATATCTAAATATTGCTAAACTTAGAACCATGGTCCCAATGAATATCCCCTACATGGAGTTATCGATGTCTCTTATAGGTCATCAGTTAAATAACTCAATGTTCATCACTAAGTTTAATATATGAAAGGCTAAATCAGAGATACAACATAGATAAAAAAAAAAACTGCTAGGGTAATTTGTGAAATTAAAAAGAAACTTAACAGCTCCTGGGTTCTACTGCTGGCGAGGTGAATAACTTTGACGAAAAATAGGCGCTTTTTCTCTATAGGATACCGTGCAAATCAGGCCGTATGTTATTTTTCGAATGCTGGCTAGACGTCATCTTTCAGTCAGTCATCATTTATCACCAAATTCTTCAAACTAAGCTGATGTGAATAACGGAATATTTACCAGAGAATGAATAACGCGAAATGGTGTGCGCGAGAGCAAACCTTGCTTTTGATGCATTACTTTGCCTGCTACACGCCACCTAGCGTGTGAATCACTTACTATATGAACATAATTCAAGGGCATTTGATCAACCTTAGCCAAGGCAAAGAAGCTCGCCAATGTAAAATGAGTAAGGGACAAAGCCTTGCCATCCCACTAGAATAACCGCAAAGTTTGGAGCTTTATAAAGTTCGCAACACCGATAAACCATAGGAATGCTTAGTACATCGGACGAACCTTTATCTATAAAAGAAATTCGGCAGCTTTTTAGCTATGTACTGACATAAGAAAAGGGCACAGAGATGCAAAGTTTGCTTGCTTTTTTGCACTTTTTCGAAGTACCGACATATGAGCCACGAGCGATTCGATATGCTCTAGGAAACTCGCTAGTACCAGAGCAAGGACCCTCTCGAAACACTCGGATTTTGACAGCCATGGGTTGCGACGGTCTCGTTTTTATGGCGGACATGTGGTCCAGATAGGTGGTTATTCTTGAACCTTAATAAAGGAGGGTTAGCTTTCTTTAAGCTGAATTTAGTTCCACACAATAAAATAGAGTTTGGCTTATAGTAAAAAAAGGAAAAGCACTAAATGACGAGCGGACGTCTTTAAAGATAATTGTACAGATGGTGCAATGTTCAGACTTATTAGCTTGATCATTTTCTCTTGTCATGCAGGCTCAAGCAAAAGACGAGAAAAAAGCTTAGCTAAAGGAACCGTTCCAAGTGTAAGGCTGCCGACACGCTTGTGGATACAATTTAGGCACAGCCTAAGAGCCCTTTCTTCAAAATCCAAGTGAAAAAATTCTCTGTCACGAGAAACGCATATTTCAGATTAAGGTGCTTTTTTCTATGTATATTGTTCTCATGACTCCCGGGATTCATGGCTCGAAACAAATATCACATAAGTCAGCAAATACGAGGACTTACGGCTGTTTAAAGAATCTGATGTTTTTCTGGTTTATTTCGATTTTCTAATATACTCTTAAGCACGAAGGCATCCAAATTCTCATTTTTATTTTTAATA
>MNPL01011416.1:36112-61011 GCA_002081605.1 Tropilaelaps mercedesae
GTTGAAATGAAACAACTGGACTGCAAAACAAAACAACGAAATACAGAGCATATCACATGTCCCACAAATGTGTAGGCTCAAATGTAGGAGTATGTGTATAGCAAAACACTAATATTAGGCGAGATTGTAAAGATACTGCATACTCTTATACTTCAATATAATAAATGAAAATAAATCTATACCGTAATGATGCATAAACTGTTGTATAAACTATTTTTTAGTGTTTCGCGTAGTAGCGACCGCATAATACATATACGTTACCAACGTTCAATAAAATATCTATTAAAAAGCTTTTAACGAAAAGAACGAACACTACGTACTTAAACGAAACGTGCCACTACTGAGGGCTTTCGTCGTTCGCTCTACAATGGTATAATTTTTTTATTCCTGTACTTTATTTGCATACAGTGGCCCTGCATTTATAAGTCCTGTACCGCCTTCCCAATCGTCGCAGTACAAAAGTAACACTACGTAAAGAACTCAGAGCAAGCAAAAAATTTGTTTTTAAAGCTTGAAGCTTTACTGCTCCCTTTACTTTGAATATGACAATTGGACCACGCTATTTTTCACCTCTTGGTGCATGAGCCAATAATAATATATGATCGATTATATATTCATATTCAAATTTTCTATATTGTAAGAAATTTTTTTTTTTAAATGAATCATACGAGAAATGTGTTTTTGATAGCACATACTGGTAACAGAGCTCGAGCAGACCTAGCTAATTGAAAATAAGCGGACTAAGAAGAGTCGCCAACAACACATTCATGAGCAACCATCGCTACCCTAGTTGTGGAACGTCCATAGTCCTTAGACACTTCTATTTTCCAGAATCGTCCATTTGGGTGCCTTACTCCCATCCATATGTCCGATTTGCTAAAATCAGTATGATAGTAGTATTACACAACCGTTATCTTCTCCATTAGTTGGTGGTCCGCAGGAACAGCACCGTCAGAATGGCTCCCCCAAAAGGAAAAGGCAGAGTCCACAGTAGCCGTTTTCTTACCGCTAACAACCACCACCGTTGCTGCTAGCGCCGGCTCAGCAATGCATGTCGGAACCACAACAACGACAAGGATGAGACAGGACCAGGGCGACGGTGAATTCATTAAATTATGTCCCTAAATTCCCCGAAGACCTTTAGCTCTTATCAGCAAGAACAGATATCGCGCTGGCAGCAGGAAAGACTGCGCTGATGCGCCGGTGACGGCGGCCGCAGCAGCAAGAGCAGGAGCAGGCAGCAGGCGGAAAAAGAAAGAGGAAGAGGAAAAGAGAGAGAGGAAAAGCGAGCCTAGGTGTGATCGAACGTGTGCTCGCGTGTTTGGGTGCGGGGCCGTCCTTGCGCAAACGGAGTGAGCACTCGTAGGAACTCGGTGTTTGAGGGGGTCACATGGGGCAAAGGGAGCGTCGGGCGTAGATGAGGAGAGGGGCCCAGCGCGCTTTCCGAATATCAGGAAAGCAGCAGACAAGAAGGGGTAGTAGCGGCATATATAGCATTGCCTGTTCCAGCAGCAGCAAACGGACGACCAGGAGCACCAACAGAAGGCAAAGAGCGAAAATGAAAGTACTGTGAAGAGACTAAGCGTGCGAGAGTGAGAGACACGGAGAAGGCAAAAGAAAGAGAGGGGAGTGATGGGAAGACGAAATTCTCCTGAGGGATTATTAATAAAAATATATAGCACAAGCTGCATTGCCGACGCCGCCGACGGGCGAGCGAAGGGAGCCTGCTGCTGCTTATCGAGAATCCAGAAGCCAGGGAAAATAGGAGGATAAGTGAACGGCCGCCGCGAGAACACGCTAGAGCACGGAAGTATGATCACAGAAAAAAATGCTCCACCCACCCTGCACCTAGTCTGCCCTACACCATTCATGCTACCTACTCTCGCCCCCCTTTTCTGCCCATTTTTCTACGCCTGTTTCGTCTTCCTTTTCCAGGCATATTCTGTTCGTCGGAGTCTGCAGTTTACGACGGCCAACTACAGCGACTGCAACAACAGCATCAGCAGCGTAAGGCACCGAGCAAGTCAATTTTCATGTGCTACGTAAACGCACCGCTTTTACTTTCGCTTGAATCGTTTACTTTGGCAGCGTTTGGGCACAAAAATACAGCCGACAACGGAGCTAACAATACGTCTATATGTGGCTGTTTTTCGACTTTTTATTCATTGTGTCACATCACAGAAACATAAACTTATCCTCCGGTTTCTCTACAAGCACTGCCTTTCTGTCTTAGCGTATATATTAACCTTTGAACTTAATATAGCCCAAAAAAGTTCACAATACGTGACATATTTTTTGGCGCTAAGACTTATAGATAATAGTGAAAATTGTTTACGACAACCTTTAAACAATGTGTAACATTTAGCCTGTGAAACACTTAAGCGTCATCCTTGAAAACTCGATGGTAAATGAGTGGTTAAAATCTTCTGCTGGTAACTACATTCTCCAAGTTAATTTAATTACGATGTTTGTTTCATTCATGGATGGTAGACACATTTCCTTTTGAGCACGCGCGATCAGGTTAAAACGTTGCTACAGAAATCGATGGAACAAACGACTAAATTAATTAACTCTACACACGTCAGTTATCGTGTTTAAGCAAGCAAAATTGTGCCCGCAAAAACGCCCTGAGCATAAAAATGGTTAACGAATAAGCCTGACAAAATAATACATATAATTAGAATAATACAAGGAAAAACTTCAGAGTTTCTATAATGTATTTTGGCGTGTTTTTTGGAAATCATTATTTGTGAATAATGCCACTGTGAAAGTACAATCCTTGTAGCTTCTAAAAGCACGTTCCTAGAAATAAGACAATCTCAGTACGTCTACTGTGTACTGACTCAATGAAATCTAATATCATGCAAATAAACCGTTGCACGTTGACCACATATTTAACACAATATGTTAAACTAACTATGTACCCAGCTTATGTTTGATATCAAGACATTTTTGTAATATGTGTGACAAATTGTGCCTCGAAGCATATGACAATATACAATCGAAGAGCAAACATACATTAACCTCATGTTTATTTAGAATCCTCAAAACAAAGTGCTATCGTCAATTATTACAGCTGGAAATCAACCACTGTATACTTTAAGCAGGACCACATGTACAAAACGTTGCTTATGTTATCCGTCTTATTTTTTCGTTTGTACTTAGCTGTAACGATAAATGTAACACCTATTAATATACCGCTTGTGTTACTCGTACGCTCCCAAAACATTTCTGGCATATTATCGGTAAAACAAGTGCATAGCACCAACGAAGCGCGAAGTAGTGTAACAAGAGGTACCGTGGACGTTAAACGTTGATTGATACTCAGCTCGAAAAAAGAAAGAAGTATATAGTACCAAACTTTTTGAATCGTCCGTAGAAAATAAGAAGAGAAAATAAGGAAGAATCAAAGACTTCTCAAGAATTTCAATAATTGGCCCTACTTGATATTTTGTTTTATACTATTTATTAACATGTTATTATATTATCCTCGTATGCCAATGAATATAATTTTACGTAGTCTGTATTCAATATTTCGAAATATAGGAGGCTGGCATATGTATATTGTAAGTAACAGTGAAATCTTTCGGGAATTACTAACATACCATCTTTGACATAAACAACTCCCAACATATGTTTGCTACTGGTTACATATATATATACACACGCATATATATATATATGTGTGTTCGTATATATATACATATATATATATGCCTGCGTGTGTGCGTGTGTAAGGGCACCTCTATGGCCCACTAGTTCTAATCATGAGCGATTTCCTCATTATCGACAGACAAACGACGAATGTGAGTGAGGAACCATTTCGGTGTTGAGATGTTTCTCTCTGCGCTCTTTGTTCGGTCTTATAGCTCTCAAGGCTTGAGCGGCGGAAATCCGCGACGGCTGCTCTCTCAAGGGTCCCTGAGTCACTTCCGCTCGGCCGCTCTTACAGCTAGCAGACGCCTGAACTGGCGCTGACACAAACTGGTGGCGCTCAGGGATCGCTTAGAAGGGAGTGAAGTGGGATGGAGGATAAGAGAGCAACAAAGGGGACCGCGGCACAGCGTAACGCTTCTGACAACAAAGCAAACACCAGTCAAGGAGGTTTTTCAGCATACAATCGATGTCGAGTCTACCCTTGCACCCATCCGCCATACAGGAAGCCTGGAAGTGTGAGACGATCGATGGGCTAAGGACTGTGTATGCGAATGTATACAAAAGAAACACACGCGTCTCGTTCTCAGAATCAAATGAACACGCCACTGCCCAAGCATACTGTTGACATAACCCCTCCCCCCTCCATATCACGGACTTGTTAAGACAAGCGTGCACAAGGAGAGTGCGAAAGAAATTATGAGGTGAGCATCGTTTGCATTTTAGGAAGAGGTCGGTTCGGCTGCGTAAGCATATAATGGAGGGCTTAGTATCGTACGGTCCCTCAGTCTGGACATGGCGTAGTGCACGATTGGTGGCTGAGTTGCTCTGCAGATTTGAATGGTAGCGTGATACCTCTGAAAGGAAACTGATCGCAGATAAAGCCTTTCTTCGTTAAAATTACCGCCCCAACGCAAAAGAAAACGTTATTAGGTACTAACCGGCAAGGGAAAGAAGAGCAATTGGTAGTAGTGCTCGTTGTGATTATGTAGCTGGCAGACACAGTTTGATTGAGAAGACTTACAAATTTGCCTAATGCCCTCAAGGCGTAAGTAGCAACCTAATAAATCCTCAAGCAGTAGTGAAAGTTATGGTAAGAAGGGGTTTGAACTATTTTACTAGTATACGCTGCCTCCTATGCACTATAAGTGTACCTGAGGCTTTTTCACAGGATGCATGAAAAAAATATTATTCCGCGGTCAGAAAGCCGAAAGCATGGCGGCACCTATGGAGGCGGTCATAACAAAGTTTGCCCGTAGCTTTTGAGTACAGTTAGGATTTATCATTTTTTAAAAAAGTTATATTCGTAGTTTCCGTAAACCTTACGTGGTTGTGTGCGATTTTATGCAATCCTCTGTGCCCACTTTTCAGATAACTCCGATTGTTAAATTTAGTAACGGTTTACTGATGAGTTGGGTAAATTATAATAATAAGGAAACTTCAGGACCTTGTCATAAACATGATAAATGAACTCGCAGAAAGACCAAGTCGTGACAACTAACAGCAGTATCAGCGATAGATGGCTTGACACGGTAGAACAAAAAAGAAGAAACGGTTATTTTGAAACTTAGCAAGACTAGTTCAAAATTACCAGGGCCTACAAGACAATCTCGATTCCGATTACAAAGATGATAATAAGGCTAATTCCCTGGAAAATTCATGATCGAGAATAGAGTCGAAGAAAGAATCGAAAAAAAAAATTTACATAGAAGCAACACTTAGATAAAGGTGGAGGTAACGAACGATACACGCGTAGCATGTTAAAAAGCCTGGGAAATAAAGAGGTGTATGTAATGAAAAGGTGATGCTAATAATTATAGAAGACGATATTAAAAGAGAGCCCACGCAGAAATGGCTTATTAAGGCAAGATTCACACCAATTAAGGCGTCTTCGGGTTGTTTTTGTGATAGGTAGAGAAATTAGCGCTAGCCTGTGCGAGGAGTCGAAGCCAACATTGAAAAACATACCCTAGAATGGCGCTATTGTTTTAATATTATGTTAATATTATGTGAGAGGAAGTGGTAAGGCGCTTCCTTACTCTTAGGGACAAAGCTGGCACCCACGGTTATAGAAGTGAGGTAAAGCTTGGTGACTTTAACCGAACTTACGTCAATGACACTGGTGTACAAAAAAAGTAACTTAATGCTGTTACTAGCCGAAGAACCACACGAAATATCTACGTAGTATGGCAGTATTCGGGGCCATGTACAAGTGCAGAAGTATCGAAAGAGTAAGGGGTCTGGTGATCAGCGCCTTTTAATACAGCAGTAAGAGGGTAAAGCGAAAGGTATGCATTGTAGTTTCTCATAATTTCACTTCTCACTTTTCTGCATTTTCTCCTTTTCGTCTTCACCTTTTCGATTAATCTATGCGTGAATAAACTATTCTTCAAAGCCCCGCCCCCATTATCCGGATCAACTTAATTGAAAAAAGTTTAATCATCGTAGGTAAATGGGAAAAGGCGAACAAAAAGCGAAAGTACAACGGAACTACATCACAGGAAACTGCAATGCATCTTTTTTTTCCACTGTACTGCTCTATTAAATGGCGCTGGTCGCTAGACCGCGCACTCCCTTGGTATCTTTACACTTCTAAATGGCGCTGCCCGCTGTAAAATTGGTCAGCCAGATAGGCATGTACACACACGATGGCAGCTGTCGTGGCAGAAGGCGATGTATATAGCTTTGACTCACACTAGATCGAACCCGTTAGATGATATTAATCAGATATATGGAAAAATGTGTCTTTGATACAAACTGCGGTTTCGTAAGCCTGGTATGTTTTCGAACAGCGTTTAATTAGGATCATCAAAGACATTTCGTAATAACAGTTTCTAAAATACTATTTAATTTGTGTAATATTACCCCAAGTTATGTAGTGCTTTATATATACTTTATAGACTAATTTGTGTGTCAGTATTCGATCTATAAGGCGAAACGGATATGGTCAATTTGTGTCATTAACAAATAGTGATAGTATTACATGAGAAAGTGACAAATGGTTGGGACGATCATCGCCTATATATGACAGTAATTGTGCTATTTTGCAGACAGCCTCTCGTGCCGTCACTCTTGGTATTTAAAAAGTATTCTGTAATTTATTATTAACGCAAAAAAATAAAATAGCTATATTCTATGCTAAAACGAAATTTTTTAGGTGATTCTTTTTGCTATTTTTATTGCTATTTATAGGGCGTATTCTTGCTTTGGCTTCAACCTGGCATAGATTGGTAAATAAGGAAGATTTGGCTGAACTTACTCTGTTAAGTTTAGCAGAACCTCTTTTAAAATTTTTATGGTTTCTTAAATGTAGGTTTTATGAAATGTTCTTGAATATTTCGTCATTGCCGTCATTATAGAATCGACGAAGCAGAACGAATCCCTAAACCAATCACCATCAATTCTGCGAAATGACTTGAGTCATATTAGAACAAATATAACTTAACATTCTATTAATTCTGTTGCTCTCACAAGAACCCTCGTTTGACGATTCTTCTGTTTTAGTAAACATTTGTTTGCATCACTATTCTGCAAGTTCTATCCAATTGTTTTTCTCGTCAGCGTACCCGATATAGGTGGGTTCATTTAATTCACTCTAGTATTTGTCTTGCGATTAGCTAGCATCATCATGCAATTAGAGCTTTTTGTCAAGATTGCTATGTTACTTTATTATTACTTTACTATTTTTGACACACTCCTTAACATTTTGTCTACAAACCAAGTTTTTGAAATAAAATACAGTGACAGCTTTATTGTTAATCCGCTTTATATATGGTTTATGGAGAACTAATGTGACGCATTCCATAACATTTATGTTTTCTGCACTAAACGTAATTAGATACCGAAATGGGATCAAATGTGTTCGCGTTGTATAGGATTTCAACAGCAGCGCAAACTGTTGGTGTCGCAGTATTCTTTTATCGTATGATAATGGATGTCTTGTTACGAATGATGACGGCGAATGCATCAAACATTCAGTTTAATGCAAGGCAGGAGTCTATAAGAAAACGAAGCTGTTGTATCCTACCAAACCACATCTGAAAAGTAACTGCATTTAGATAATAACTCCAAGCTACTTAGTCTAAATTGATCTGATTAACTTTGCGCAGACAAAAGGACTTCCTAATCAAACAAATAAAAGTATGATTTGAACAACCACGGCTTATTTAGCTAAAAACTCCTACGTTAAAAAATACGCAGATAATAAGCAATTACGAACATAATTTGAGCCGGCAAAAATCTTATATAAATAACGAAAAATAAGAATCTACTACTAAAAAAGAAAAAAATGGTTAAGTTCTCCGGAACGGGACGAACCCGGCGAGTAATATCTAAATTCCGCTAAAGAAATGCATAGCTCTCTGTACCTTAATACGATGTAAGATGGATTTATATGTCGTGCTCTAACACTTATCAAGTAGTAATGTGGTTTGAATTTAGCGGGCTGTGCAAGTGCACTCTAGTTTCTCTACTAAAGAGACCAATTTACAGGTGAAATCAATGACATATCTTTGAGCAAGTCATATTATACTCGTGCTTACATTGACTGATATTACTACCTTTACTCCATCGTAGTACATACATAGTAGCATCCTTTAAGACACCGGTATTCGCAAAAATAAGAACTCCATACAAGCAAAACTAAGTGAGGATATCGACTATGTCACAACAAAAACTTTACAGTACAAACGCTCTTCGTAAGTGTCCTAACCTTACCGCAGTCGCCAAAATATTCCTCTATTAGCGCTAGAGTTGAGAAATAATCCATGAAATTACAGTAAGCACTCCCGCTTAAAATTACGTTTTTCAATAATGAAGTATAGAAGGGTGTTCAATGCCCATTGCTTCGATTGTGTTTAAATGTAATAGCTGAATTATAAACCAAACTATATAGACGGGAGACTATTTGTGAGCCGAAGGTGGAAAGCTACAATAACTCCGCTAACAATGGCATGTGACAGCTGCGATTGGACTTAAACAGGTCTAAACACTCTCTATACTCTATACTAAAACTATTTTTTTAGGGCTGATCATCAGCCAACATTTAATGTCCACGGTAGCACTTTTTGCATTATTTCGCAAGACGGTCCCCATAAACGTAAATGTGCAACGGCGGAAATCGAACCCGTGCACCTACGTATCTCCTCCGGTCGCAAGGCGCACACAAATGCACCAAGCCACTAAGCTCTCTCGAAGTAGTGTCATTAACATTCCGAACCCTGGGAGGATGGGGGGAATGGGTGTTTTAGCGGGTTTGTGAGTCTCCACACTAGCCACTTTCTGATTGCAGTGGCGCATGAGCATCAAGCGTTTACCTAAACCCCCATAAAAAAAAGCCACTAAGCTCGACATACTTGAAAAGCTAGAGCACCCGTAGGGGTAAATCCGCTAGATTGGCTATTCGCAAGTGCCAAAAATCCCTGATTTTTTTAATTCATATATTTTCAAAGTTGTAGTAGCGGCTAAGCTACCCATTAATATTTGAGTTTGTAAAACTATTAAACGTATTTTTTTGTACCTTTGTCCAGCTGATCGGTACGCGCAAATCTTCGAGCACCATCAGTTCAATGAAATACAGTCGGCATGTCTAAAAATACTGTGGCACACAAAAGACTCCCTCGTGGTTGCTGCGCCGACAGGATCAGGTAAAATACATTTTTCTCTCTTTAAGTCTAGTCGGATAAACCGTGTTGCTTGGCAATGGGATTTATATATTATATGCTTATTGAAAGAATAAGAAAAACTACATTTCCAAGAACAGGCTGTTTCCGCAGCCTGCATCCAAACGCTGGTGGCAGCGGGCTTATTATTTTAAAATTACTGTATTAATAAACAAGCTTGTATTTAGATTACTGTAGATTGTTTGAAGGATGGTGGGAACTTATAGAGGATTAAAAGCAGATAGATTTTTGAGAAATTAGTTACATGCGAAAACGATCTTCAGTACTTTCAATTCAGTACTTTCATAAACACAATACTTTTTTTAAGACAACGGCATTTTGAGACGAGAAAAACTTTGTGCCACGAGTCCTAATATAAACACCACATCACATATTCAAAACCTAAAAATGAATGTTTGCAAACTTTCACGCATATCATTGAGCATTTAGGTAAAACGGTATTGTTTGAACTGGCCGTATGCAGAGCATGGGAGGATTACCGCAGTGAAACGCTGGCCGTCTATATAGCGCCGATGAAGTGTTTGGTGCAGCAGAAAGTTGCCGAATGGCGCAAAAAATTTTCCCTTCTCGGACTTAAGGTAGCTGAGCTAACTGGTGATTCAGACGAGGCGCGTGGCAGTGTAAATGGAGATATATCGACGAATCTTATCTGCACAACACCGGTCAGTAAACAAAATACGAAAGTTCAAAATAACGATGTATATTGACCTACAGAAAAACTATGTCAATTGTCATGTATGTCGAAGGAAAGCATATGTACAACATATTGATCTTCAACTGCTTTTTCGAAAAACAAGTGACGTATTGTTTTTTACCGCTTTTAAAAATATACGAGTACCAAGGCAGCTGTCATTAGCAAATGCGCTGCAAAATTTGTTATGCTCTATACAATTTATGCATTCCTTAACTAATTTTTATGGTTAAATATTTATCTGGTCTACAAAAACTTAAATACTACACAATGATTTTGAACCGATTGCAGGAAAAGTGGGATGTGGAGTTTCGCCGTCGTGCAGGGCCAATGTGGCTTAATGGACAAAAGGTATACAAATATTTATACAAGTAGATCTAATAATACTTCTCGCCGCTGCATTCACGTGCGCTAGAAAACGCGGATCTACTCGGTTAAGCGAAAATTCAGATAGTGCGTACCCTTTGTAGAACCACGTATTTTGAGAACGGAGCTACGGGAGTTCAGTACTTTGGAAAGCATTTTTGTGCAGAAACGATTATGTTTCGTTCTTAAACAATAATCTACGGTATCTGCGTAGGTTATTGCTTTTATGACAAAATAGTTGGATACATTTCTGTGTCGGCCTGACTAGAACATATTACTAGCCTCAAGTATTACCCTGGTAAAAGAAGTCTTACGGAAGCCTGAGTAGAAAGGAAAGCCAATTTTGGCAACCAGAAAAAGAGATTTAATCTTGAAGCAACTAAAGGCAACCACTGGTGCTATCGCCGAGGAGAAGCGGATTTCGTCAGATGACCGCCAAATGGTCGGTGCTTCCGCCGTGATTTGGGCGGTCGTGGGGTTAGAAAAAGCCAGTAAAGGTTTTTCTCGGAAGGTCGTGCGGACTTCAGGAACCTGGACAGACCTGTTCAGAGAATAGAAGACTGTTTATTTCGAGGACCAGGCGGGTTCCGCTTTCTATAGCACAATGCGAAATTTACTATGTTAGATTTAGTAAGGCTTGAAAGTGAAGCTGTTGCTGTTCAATGTGTTGCTGTAGATTTTAACCAAATTATATGTAATGAAAATAAAGAATCAACCGTCATTGAACGCGTAAAGCAGATGAAACCTGGTAGTGAGCAGCAGCACGAAAACTTAAATGACAGTCGAAATATAATACAAAAATCATGCGTAATCAAATATTTGGATACTGCCGGGAATTATGCCATCAACGAGATTTCGCAATGTGGCACAGAATGTTATTCTCAGATATGTTTATTGTGGTTGGCACCTTACTGAAGACCATATGATCCTAAATTAGAGCAGTTAGCTTATTTAAATGAGCCCTTGGATGATACTTTGAAATCAGAGATGAATTTATTCTTGTTACATAGGTTTTATAGGAGTTTATGAAGAAGTTTAGAAGTTTATATAAACCTTTATGAAAAACTGCACAATAAGCCATTTGTTATCATCTTGATCAAATAACTCGGCTGAAAATTTTTTAATACGCCAGTGTCCCTCGCATAGGCAAGTCTTCACAATATTGATTCGAATACATCCATCTGTGCCATGGGATTACATAATACCACTGCAGGTTCTATAACAACAGCTTGTTTAGTAGTATTGAGTACATGAGCATGTAACAGTTAATCAACACATAATCAACAGTTTTAACATATTCATATAGATAGGTTTATTTTCTAAAAACGTCTTTTGATACGGTAACTTTTATTTTGCATATTTGTTTTTAAAAGCTTTGTATTTCATTTGTTCGGTAGGTGAGCGTGTATCTCATTGACGAGGTTCACGTTATCGGCGAACCTGATAGAGGGCCAGTCCTTGAAGCCGTCTTGACTCGCACTATAGCACGCTGTACCAACGAATCTACCTTTCCCAGATTCATAGCTGTTTCTGCAACTATAGCGAATCCTAACGACGTAAATGGGTTTTGTGGTATTATTCTTAATGTATAGCTTGTTAACTTCTTGGGTACAGTTAGGAGGTATCCACGCTTTTATGTGCAACAAATTGAACTTGGTTGTTATTGATTAAGCAATTTTACCAACAGTAATTGTTGTACACAATAGTCAGGTGTGAATGGTACTTTATTTAAAATTAATGAAAAAAGTATCATTTAATTAAAGAAAGAATTTTAAGCTCGGTTGAATAAATTCGCGGTACAAGTATAGTCATTGTACGAAAGCTGGTGCGTGAAATATTTACTAAGAAAATAGTCAGCGGATCAAACAACGGAAATGTATGCATTTCATGGTAAAGCGATATGCCGCCCCTAATTGCTCATAACAGATAGGAAGGTGGCTTGGCCGCAACGTTGTGTGGCACGGCTTTTCGTTTGGTGCGGGGACGCGTGTAATTCCTGTGGATGCGTCTGTGAGAGGATACTACTGTCCTCCAGATAGATCTCCATTCCATTTTGATGCTCAGCTGAACTATAAACTTCCGATGCTACTGCGAGAGGTGCTTCCGTCGAATAGATCGGCACTTATCGTAAGTTACTACAAGAAAGACACCTAAATTAATTTCATGCTCAGAGTCTTCTAAAAAGTCTAGATATTTCAATAGTGCGCTCTTGCCATCAGCTACATTTAACCCGTTTAGATAAACTATTTATGTCGAGCTCAGTGGCTTGGTGCATTCGTATGCGCCTTGCGACTGGAGGAGACACGTAGGTGCACGAGTCCGACCCCCGCCGGTGCACATTTACATTTATATGGGGTCCGTCTTACGAAGTAACGCAAAAACTGCTACCGTGGACGTTAAATGTTGGCTGATGGTTAGCTTTAAAAAATTATTAGATAAACTGTTTATGAATGATTCGTTGCGGCTCTACTTATGTATTTTTGTAACATACAATTGTTTCAGTTCGTTTCTAACCGAGGCGCTACAGTTACCTGCGCAAAGCTCCTAGCTCAAACACAGTGGGCTCGTCTTGGATCCACTGGCGAACTGTTAGAAGTGGCTCGTTCATTCAAGGATACGAAGCTAGCTGGTCTCTTATGTCTCTATAACATTTCATCATGTCAAAGTCTACATAGTCAATGTTCTGGAATATGTTGTGATTTAATGCTTCATTTACCGAAATATATTTTACCCAAGACGCAGCAATTAATGGTATCAACTCAGCTCTATGACATCCATTGATAATTATTTTGCTAAAAATATTCATGTAGATAACATATTGCTTCATTTCGATAGCTGTGGTGAAACAGGGCGTCGGATACCACAATGCAGGACTGAGTTTTGAAGACCGTTCTCTC
The DNA here is from genome assembly GCA_002081605.1 of Tropilaelaps mercedesae. Taxonomy (NCBI): domain Eukaryota; kingdom Metazoa; phylum Arthropoda; class Arachnida; order Mesostigmata; family Laelapidae; genus Tropilaelaps; species Tropilaelaps mercedesae. Next base: position 49,402 of record MNPL01011416.1, read on the forward strand.
ATTGAAAAAACCTTCAATCGTGGCCTTGTACGAATTCTCGTGTGTACAACAACCCTTGCTATGGGCGTGAACTTGCCCGCCTACCTAGTTGTTATCCGGGGGACTACAATGATGACTGGAGGTACCAGTGAACAGTATTCCGCAGCGCGAATCCACCAGATGATAGGACGGGCTGGTCGACCGGGATTGGAAGAATGTGGCAAGGCCATTATCATGACAACGTCGAATCACATTGTGAGTTGTTATTCTCATCGGTGCAAGAAGAAACACAATAAAAGGACGTAATGAAATTTCACCTTATCGACAACTTTCAGTAATTGGCAGTTATTAATTGGTTTTTTTTCTGACTAATGAAATATGATCCGAAAATAGTATTTGCTAATATGAACGCGATTGTGTGCATATGCAGACAACCTCACCATCAACGTGCTTGCTGCCTATATTGGTATTTTACACGGCAGTAGCTTTCTGTATGCTTATCAACACGTTATTACATTTACTGTAAGCGAATTTTTGCCTCTTGCTTTCATGAAATTCCGCTGTTAGCTGCGTAGAAACTGTGTTTTGCAAAATGTTGCTTGGTTTTATTCTGTTTACAATTCGATATTTTATGTAGGTAGAAGGCTTATCACATAGAAGACAGGCACCTAGCGGATTAATGATGTTGTATAAGGTTGTTATTTTGGTCTATCCTGGAGACAAACATTTCGCTTACCACTCGCCTAGTGATATGAGCCTGAGTAGCTTTTTAACTAAACTCTCATTTCAAGGTGCGTTACGAAACAATTCTGCGAGGTGAGCAGGATACGGTAGAAAGTTATCTTCAATACGACCTGATACGCCACGTAAACAACGAGATCGTTCATAGGAGTATTCGTAATCTTGCGGATGTGATTGCCTGGCTCAAGAGTACATTTTTTTTTGTACGTATTGGTCAAAACCCCAAACGATATCTCCCTACGAGCCATTGTGTTGTTGGATTGGATAAATATTTGGCAGGTAAGTGCTAAGCACCGAAAGAAGTTGCTAGCGGTTTTCAATCTGCAATATTTCAATCAGCAGCAATAGAAGCGCTGGTGAGCTTGCTAGAACTGCAACAACCACGGTAATGAAGTATAGTTTTCCGTCGTACCGTATAATCTAAAAATTCGCATGCTATAATTATAAATCAGGTGGTAAAATGTCAAAATTGTGAGGCTTTGAAAATGCATACAGCCTATGTAGAATAGGTTAAGCTAATCATACGTATAACGGGGGGTATTATAGACTATTGAACTAATTTCCTGACACGTTGGATGTTTTTAATGTTTTGTATTTGTTGCCGTAGAGTTGCCAGAGAGCGCAAGAGCAGTGAGAGCAACGGCTGTGATAACTTATATATTTCACTAATGAGCAAGTAGGGCTACGTGTTGATGACCGTTTATGCACGCTCCGACATCTTACTCTTGATTCTCTTGTGTTGATTTGTAAACAGAGCAATGCCAGCGCGCTCTTGACTCCCTTTTCGCCATGGGCCTCATCGATAAGGCGGATGGCAGAGTGAAGAGTACAGGTGAGTATCTCTCTTTTTTCTCTTTTTTTATAAAAAATAGAATCGGAAAAATAACAGATGTTTTTATTCCAAAACAATAATATTTGTGTATACGCGGTTGCGAATGCGTACAGTGTCGTAAATTATTGATTAAGATAAAAGTATTTTCGTTCAAAACCCCTTTAAAATTCAGGCAAAAGGCCACTCGTGCTAGCCCAGATTGATAAGTGCACATGTACTTAATAGGTTCAATGATGAGATTGTTTTCAAATTTTTCTTTTTATTACGCAGACCAATGACATAAGGCAAAATTTGAGGCCAAAAAGACCAGTTATCCCCACAGACGCCAATTGTTCATTTTAAAGTACGTGCATCGCAATCGAGTCGCTGAAGGGCGTGGCAAAAGGTGTTGCGAAAATTGAGCCTTGAGGATCGAGCTAGTTGACAAACTCGATCCTTCATCATCATCTTCACCTCATCATCATCATTGCATGGAATTTATCTGGAACTTTAAGATTACTCTTTTCCTTTCTGTAAGCACTGACCAACGTTTCCGGATTCATGACCTTTTCTGCTTTGGCGCTATGTTACGCAGAACTAGGACGAATATTTAGCCGTTTTTACATGTCATTCAACGGCTTCGAGTCATTTGTCGAAGAATTGCGTAACATACCGTCTGACGGCTTGTCCAAGGAGCGACTGCTCATCACCATTGTGTATTGTCCAGACTTTGATGGTGTTCAGATTCGTTCTGGGGAAAAGGTTTTGCTGCGACGGCTAAACACTACCGTTCGCTATCCACTTCAGACGAGGCCAAGCCAATGGAAGGAAAAGGAGAAGATTTTCTTGTTATTGCAGAGCAACCTCGACGGCACAGATGTAGCAGTGAGTTTAAAATTGTTTATACTGAAGAGGTAGTAGAAGCTCCACAGCGCATCAGGACAGCGTATCTACACTGAATAACAACGTACTTATACTATATGGACGACAATATTATTATTATTGTTATTATTTCTTTATTTACGTTTTGCCGAGAAGTGTCTCTGCTTTAAAGAACCCTCATATTTAAAGTCGCTAAATATATTGAATGGGAGAAAGGAATTGTGCGTACCGTGACTACGACACTTCCAAGCGGTAATGTCGTCGTAGGCTCCATTCGGTGTCGACAACAGCTATATATAAACGGTTACTACCACTATCTCCAACATTGCAGAAATACCGTGGAACCATTAAATATAATATATATACTTGTGATTTGTTTTTCCTCTTCCCTGTGGTCTTCATAATCATCTCAATGCGCGGCACTTGTAAGATGGAACGTAATGCTCACTTGTTGTTTCGTACAAATGCTGAACAGAGATATGCACGCACACGACCACACAGATTTCCGGTGACAACACGGGTGGCAATGTCTCTATGACATCACCACTATGTACAATTATACATAGTGGCAATGTTACTATGGCATCACCACTATGTTTAATTATACATACACACACAAATATGTGTACATACATACCGGATGTAATTTCTATGGTAACTTTTGTCTAGACAGATAGATGGTACTTTGATCCCATATCGTGCGCATCTACATATATAGGAAAGAAAATAGTGTTCGAATTATTTACCTTTTACAGGTTTCCTAGTTAAACTGAATGACTTCAGTGGTTTATCCCCACTTTTGTGATTTAGGATGCCGGCCCGCGAATTGAACGGCTATCGATGCTAAAAGTAGCGCGACGCGTGTCTCGTTGTTTGCTCGAGTCAGTTTTATGCCTTCACAACCAAAAGACCCTTAGCGAGCGTCTGACCATTTCTGAAGCTATCAGGCATTACCGGACTATCCGCAATGTTGTTCTAGTAGCCAAATCATTCGAGTGTGGATTTTGGTATGAAAGTCTATTCATAAGGACGAATCTTTTCTATCGCCAAAGCGCCTGGTACATCTACCTGCTTGGCTAAATGAAAACCATGAGTGCCGTCACCAAAGATATTGTCGCTCAGGCGAAAGCCTTCCATCAGGATTTTACATTTTTGATGATAAACTTAAGCTGTGCTTTGACCATGCGCTTATGACGGTCAAACTATAATCAAGTGACAATTATATTTCAATAGAACTATTAGCTGCTCTGTTCTGTCGTATGCACATACTGCGAGCATTCTATGTTATATATATGTGAGCGCATTATTCTGTGTTCAACACGATGCTTGCCTAGGCACAACTCGGTTTTGTGCCTGCAACAATTGGCTGACGTCGGAGTAACGAGGGGTTCGCGCCTCATGATGCATGGCCTTACGTCATTTCGAGCGTTGCGTGACGCAGAACCGATCATCATAGAAATGGTGACCCGTACGTTGCCACCGTTTGGAACAAGGCTCAAAGCTCGAGCCGAAATTGATTTTCCCAGGTAAAGAATGCCCAATATGGGGCCATGTTGCTAAATTTATTGCGAGGTCTAGTTCTAGTGAACACATGTATCTGGATAATTGTATTTTTAGGCGCCTTTCTTTTGCTTTTTGTGCTTGTACGAGAGAATTGTATTAACAGGCAAGTAGACAACTTGTGCCATTAATAGAGGGATTTTACAATCAATTTACTAATTATGGCCTATAACAGTGTGATACACATACCTAAAAGCCAGTTTGCCAATTTTCCAACAGATATTCCGTCCGAGTTGTGGGAAACCCAAATCATCTGGATGTTACACTAAGTTTGGCAAATCACGATGTGAATGCTGCTCGATCGGCGGCGATCCTGCTCGTGGGCAACGAAAAAACCGGAGTCTTGTTTCTACGCAAAGTTAGCCGCCATGAGTTAATTGGAGAAAAAGGGCTATCTCTACATATCCAGGTTTGTTACCAAGACTATTTCCGTTAAACTGCAGAAATTACAAGCAAGTACAAACATGTCTGCCCTTTCAAGTAATTATTTTTCTTTTCTTAGCCACTGTTTCTTCAATTCTTATTCTTGTTTCTTATTCTTATTCTTTTGTAATCTTTCACCAACTCTAAAGTATTCACCAAAAATGTACAATCTTTGACCAAATAATCTAAATCTTGTCCAATGACTCGATTTTTTATAGTGTTCTGGCTAAGCCACTTGTACCTATAATGCGTGCCGATTTCTTTTTTTTGTACACAATCCTACGGTAGACTGAACTTGAGGCGTTAACTTTCAGACAAAGTGGTAGGAACAGAACTATGTCACAATTTATTTTTGCATAACTTGAGTACTCGCTGCTGTTGCTGCTTCTTCTACTAAAAGATCACAACCCCGGTTACCACAAGCTGGAACAGTCAACGAGTTCTCCATGTGCAAGGATCAGTGATCGCATTGGAACACTGGAACTGCACTTTATTGAAGATCGCTGCGTTTTCCAACTTTATTGAATGATTTTTATCAGCGTTTACGCCACATATCCCATATTATGCGACTCATTCAATCAGCATACTATTTAAATGTAGATGCAATAATTAAGAATGATATATGGTTATCTTAAACAAAGTCTGTGCTTTTTAGATGAAGACAGTTGTTCATGCCATTATAACTCTAAATGGGGTAATAGAATAATTCACTAGGTTGTGTTATAAACTTCCGGCAGTTAAGAGCGTGCGTGTAAAATTCATTGGAGGTCACACATTGTTGGATTTTCATACAAAAATTTTTTAAAAATTCAAGTTTTTTTACATATTTTTGACATGAATAATGATTGGTTTGAAAATTGTCTTTTTCGGTGGTCCACTTAATTTGCACTAGAGGCGTAAATAAAGAAAATTACGGCATATAGGCTAGGGAAAATGCTGACTTGTGTATTACGTGTGGCGGGCTCACGACTGGTCGTTAACCCAATGAGGATATTTTTTAGAAACAACTTTGTTTAATTAAAAAAAGCTACTATGATTAAATATAATCGACACCTTCTATACGCCAGAAGATTCAGTTAAGTCAGTTTGCCGAAATGACTTTCGCCGAACGAAAAGCTCTGAAAAATTTCTGAACTGAAAAGAACTGAAAAATTTCAACCACAAATGATTTTATGAATTTCTGAAAAAAGGAAAAGACTGTCTGACCACCTTTCACTTATAAAATATTAACGGAAAATTTACGCTTGTAACCTTTCAATGAAGCAGTGTAAATTGAAAGGACATCTCTTGGATCGTACCTAATGTCAGGTTTAGAAGATACAACATTTATCGAGCAGATGTTGCAAACCCAGATATCTGCAATGCATTTATAATACCAATTCATCTTCATTTGGTCGTTTATATTTGTCAAACTTTTCAGTTTCAGGGAAATGATACGAAATTGGAAACATAGGTGTCCGGTTTAGATTGTGCAGGGCATCTTGGGTGTAAATAAACTTGCAAATATGTTAAAACTTGTTTTCCTTTACATGTAAACGTATTGCATTTGTTTGACATCGAATTCACCACCTAAGGAATCTTAACTATAGTGAAAATAGTGATGTTGCGCCTGTCTTGCTGAATGTTTAGTGCAGTTTTTAGGAACTGGTTAAATTAAGCGTTCACCTAGTTATATATTCTACGTTCCCGCAGTTGGTCTATTACACGAGGCGTACAGTAATCAAAAATTTTGCTATGCCAACTTTTAGGTAACGCAAGATTGGGATACGCTAAACGTTCATTTGATGAATGAGACTTTAGCTGGTGTCGACGTAGATGTATCAGTGAACAACCCCAATGCGAGCAGTGAAAAACAATCTCGAGCAAAGCCTTCGAGTGATCCGGCAAATCTGTTAGCAGCGTCGTCGTGTCACAGTTCACAAAGCTCCATTTCTCCATCTCCCCCGAATTCCTGTAGAGCGGATCTGGAAATGGATATGGTAGACCCTGAGCTTCTCGTGCGTTAGTTTTGTGATTTATCTTTTTTTCACTTACTAACGTTTACATTAATTATGACTGCAAACATGGGTAAAAATTGTAATGTGTTACACATATATGTGCAGGCGATCTTTTAGGATAGCTGTTCCTTTAAAACAATGGAATATGCGGGTATCACCAACGGTTCCCTAGGTCACATTATTAAAGAAAATTTAAATAATAGTTAATATTACTTTTGTTGATTTCGTTATATTAAGTAAATACGTTTTTCTTAAACACGCTGTTCATGCGGCACTCGGAAGTTGCTGCTTTGGGGTAATTAATTATATATATATGTGTGTGTGTGTTCTGCTTTAACATTTAATATCATCTGCTCCATTTAAATTTTTTAACGAATTGCTCACATTAGCCACGATAACACGGCCAAGTGTTAACGGTGTTAGTGATGGAATATGTAATTTTTTATTAGTAGGCATTAAGGTTAAACTTGTGACTTACCAGGCCTCGGTTGTATCAACGGAGGCATACATCGTGTTTAAGACTCACACACTTACTTCTATCCGTTATTATATAAATAAGCATGTTTGGTATATTATTTAATTTAAAATTATGAATGATGTTATATGAACACTATTTGATATACACATATATACATAGTACGCTTATAACCTTAGTATACATAAAAAAATAGTTCTATCTGCCAAAAGGCTGTTGTCGTTACGTATTTGTTTGGCGTTTTTTTCATGAAGGCGGCCGATGGATGGAAGGTTTCGGAAATCAACCGTTGGGCTGTCGAGATGCTTTTAGCCCAGCCCTCGCGTGAAAAATCCGCTGTGCGCGATTCTCCTCACATAGCCTGGGAAGAACTGACTGCAACTGTCGAAGACGCAATATGTCTCCTTGACCTTGACACTAAGGAATCAGCCGACGGCATGTGCACTGTATATGACGCTTGTTACAGGAATGAGGCTCTAGCATGTAACGTTAGTAATTTATTCACCAAAAACATTAGTTTATCGCCAGCCGAGACATGTGTCGCTTCTATTGATGACGGCTGTATTCGAGATAGTCCATTTGAGTACTGCAAGTCTCAGAAAGAAAAAAGAACGGGAAAAAACAACACAGTTGGTGAGTTATATTATGCATTCGAATTGAGTTCAAGCTTGAGTGCGTCTTAATTGGCTAGACAATTTGTGTCAAGTTGCTATACTGTTTGGTGTGAACAATTTTTCATGTGATAAATGAAAGTATACCTCAAAACCGACATCACAAATCATTTAAAAATTTTGCCATATAGCCCATACGTAAGCTTTATTATCTGTTACTCAGCCAAATTTTATAAAACTTTTGACGCATGCTTTTAGCGAAAAGAGTTGTAAAAGTAAAGCAATGACACCCGGTAAGTGCTTGATCTTGCATAACTGAAAGCAGTTTTACCAAGAAACGTTTCAGCTCTATTTTAACTTTTAGTTGGGTTATTCCAATGAATAGTCACATGGGTGTTTACTCATAAGACCAGTTTAATGGCGAAGATCAGTAAACATTCCACCTGCCTTTACACTAGCATAAATTACTTATCCCCTTGCCTCGATCCTATACATCTTCAGAATGTGCGACTCTATATAAATACCTAAAGATAAAATAAGATATATTTAAAATATCAGCTGTTATAATCAAGATTATTCTTCCCCGAATACAGTCCACTCGTAGTATATTTAAACCTATCCAGGCATCCTTATTTTGGCCATCCCCTCCCGTCCTAATTTTGAAATGTCTCCGTATTCTTTTGCCTCTGCGTCTTAGTTCTTCGACATTGCACCAAAGCTTCTAGCTATAATTTGTGGAAGAACCTCTCTTCCGGACGTCTTTTAAATATTTCATCCCTTCTTGTGTTATTTTTGCCGCATGTCGATGTAGGCACTCCAAAATGACCTTGCCGCCCCCGATTCAGCTTTTCTCTGTTTTCAGACGGAGGCAGCAATTATTTCATGCTTTTTAACTAAATGAACTCCGCATTTGCCGTTTAGCTGTTCAGACCATGAATCATCTACATTTTGGAAATTAGCATATCTACGTCATCATCAACATACCTACTACGATCGCGTACCCCATTAATATGCGCCACACCCTTTAAATCACTACCAAATTTTTGTACATAAATTTAACGTCATTTACTAGATTCCTTTCTTGTCCATTTGAAATTGGAAAGATCTTTTGGCTCATTTAAAAATTTCCATATTTTACTTAGAAGAACGTCTAGCTTTTTGTCTCTTTCTAAAGAATTTCAAAAATAATTAGAAGTTCAGAAAGAGTATTGAATGTAAGTAATCCGTTAATCTGAACTGGCCCGTTGCTGGCAGCTTCTCCGTTCGGATTAGTCTATGTTGCAATATCTAGCATAGTTTACGGCCATAATTCGCACACAATGGCACGTTATTAAAAGAAAAATCTATCCTGTCACAAAATTCCGCAAGAAAACAAACTATTTACATTGTTTGGTGATGCAATCTGCTATTGAAGCTACTAACTCAGGTTCCTCAGGTCTATCACAACGCCTGACGTTCAGTCCCATAGGTACGGGATATGTATGCAATAAATGGGCTTTTATGTTTGCAGACCATATAAGAGTTTTCACCGGGTCGTCGCCACAAAAATCATTTACGGGCTACTTCAATTCAGTCGTGGATGGCAACAAGACTCAAGGTAGGTTTGCTCCAATTATATACAACATTTTTTTAAATATCTATCCTAATTTTTAGAAAACCTACAGCAATAAGAACGTGTCAACAATTGATTTGTTTGAAACATGGCTAAATGGGTTGATAAGAATATAATATAAAGAATAAATGCTTATAGTCTAAAAGGGAGTTGAGAAAACGCGCAATTCAAACGATGACTGTGCGCTTACGACGTTTTTTTCCATTTAGAAAATAATATTTTAATTATAGTTGCGTGAAAGTAATTCCAACATTTCTTAGCGACTGGGATTAACATGAATATGATAATAGAGCTTAAAATTACTAAAAAGAATCTGTCTGAGTAGTAGCCACAAGGCTAAACGGTGAATAAAAACGTCGTGAGCTTGAGATCATATTAGATCCAACAATAGCTTCATCTGATGGTTAGCTGTCAATTGCGATCATATGAAAGCCATTAAAAAAATACCAACAAGATATTGTAAATGAAAGTCATTATATGCTAATTAAAGTAGTAAAGTACGGAAACATTAATATTCCAGATGAACACAATATCAGCTATTCCCCCGTATCGCCTACATCCTCAGAAGATAGCTTTGGCTTGTTGCTGCACCATGCTGACCAAGGTAATACCGATCATCGTTGTAGTGACAACCATTGTAGCAATAATTGGAATCAATGAGGTATATTGGTGAAAATATAGGCTTTGTTATTTTTTCTGAACAGACAGGTCCATGCCTTAATTGCACGCCTTTTGTAATTGACCTGTGTTAATCACAAGCTTTGTAGTTTTAAATCATCCCTATGCCAGCACAACCAACTGATATCTTAATTTTGTGTTTCTTCGCGGCTATTGATTATTAGATGCGTTAGAAGGAAATGTCCAAAGTAGGCGATCGCCAACACCTGATGACCTCTTTGACAATATACCGTCCCCAAAGTCATCACACACGTCAATCGGTCAAAAAATCACCAGGGTATCGTCACGTCGACAACAATATGTCGACAACGTAAATACTTTTTTCCCAAAAGCCAAGCCAAGAACAAAACGCGCCAGGAGCAACCCGCTCAGTGTCCGCACTTCCGATTCTGTGAGGTCGTTAGATGGCCTGAGTAACCATTCGGTAAACAGCACTCAAGGCACTTCGGTTAAAAGATCTGGCGCGTACACTAAAAACGATATTGAGCCATCTTTGAATCAAAATAGCAGCCAACGTGCAGCCATTTTACCAGCCGATTTGTCCGATTTAGCGCCTACATTCGAAACCGGCCTCACCCTCATGACTGAGGCTGTACCAGGCAACTGTTCTTCGAAACCGCCGTATAGGCGGCCACCACCTAAGCCTAGCCAGCTCCGTGTTGCAAGAGCACGTGCGGCAAACATTTCTTATCAGACCAATGCACTAAGCGCGAAGCAAATATTGCCCTCTGTACCCGCAGTGGATGAGACATCTGACGAAGTGTCAGAGATATCGAAGGCCACAACAATAGAAAACATCATGAACCTTATTCAAGAAGTCGAGAATTTTTGTAAAAACTAAAGAATGGAGTCGAGCCATGTGGCGTCAAGTATACCGCAAATATATTATCTTTTCAGTGTCTAGGTCTCTTAGACGTTGTGTTTAGATGGTAGACTCAAGCCTGTTCCTCAAGCCCTAAAATCGACTGTTCGTATGATCAACGAATATCTGCAAATGCAAATTCTCATTTTAGATTCACATTTCAATTCTTCTTTGTTACATGATGATTCTAGATTGTATTTTTAAATGGTATTTCGCTAGCCCCGATTGAAATTTCAGATCGTAAAGAGTGTGTGGTCTATGTTAGTTATATACAAGAGTTAATGAGACATCGTAAGACAAAATCGTCACGATATGTTGCTTAATCCAATAAATAATGGTCATTGCAATTAGAAAAATAAAACCGTAAGTGTTAAATTTCTTCAAGTAATTTGTATTTTAACTTGTCCCGGATGTTGTTCATACCGATTTAGTGCGGGGCGAATGCAGCGGTCCCGTGGTTAGACGATATTAATTAGGTATTACTTGTGTGCAGTCAACTTTTAACAGATATGTATAACAGCGCAACTGTTTTTCATTGCCTATTTTCATGGTCTAATTTCTCCCGTTGCGGCAGCAAGACGTCGAAAATTTTTTTTACGGGTTAATATTTACTTCGTTTTCCAAAAGAAAGAGACAAAGTTTACTTACCGAGGGAGTTAGTAAGGTGCCTACTACTTCTTAGAGTTAGGAATAGCTTGCAAAGGTAGTGAGTGCATTCTCATGTCCGGCACGTATTGCGTCTATCACATGATCGTGAGCGTGCACCAGGCTGCATGAAAGGTCAAACCAAACAAAGCCCTCGTCAAAGCCACCTTACGAAGAAAGGTAGACTGCATGGCAACTGAGTACAAGGTAAGGCGGAAAAGGAACCTAACGAACTTATACGGTGAATACTCTATTCAACTGTCAACTACATATGTAAAACATATCTCAATATTAGTACGACTAAAATGGCCTATATATATATATATATATATAT